>JAQFVV010012845.1:505000-560704 GCA_028023455.1 Epiperipatus broadwayi
AATATATATTATTTTGGATAACAGCTTATGATATTTTTATTCGGATTAGACTAATAAGCATTGTTAAATTATAACTTATGGAAAAGACATTAGAACTATTGTGTTATTTTAGAATACTATACAGGAAGACAGTGATTAGAATCAGGTTGTATGTTAATATATATATATATATATATATTATATTTAGATATTTAAATATATGACACTTTAAATATAATTGATTGCTACATCTTAAGTTATATAATTGTTTGTTTTTATAAGTGTGGAATAAAGGGAAGTTAAAAATTGATTTATATTTATATTTATAGATTAAATTTTAGCAAATAAAACTTTGATTTAAAATATTATTCTCTTATTCATAAATTGCAACTTATTTTTGAATAGGCATCTGATAAGTATCAAAAAATCTAAGACTTATATCAGAACAATTATTTATTGGTATTTTATTTGAAAAGTAAAGTGAATGAATAAGTAAACTCATGATTATTATATTGTATTTCAACTAATTATTTTATTACAAAGATTAGAGAATAGAGTCATATATATATATTTTTTATATGTCATAGCATCGGCTGGGACGTGAACCCACACCCGTCTGCAACCAACTACTTGCTTCCAAGGTGGGTGCATTGACCTCTCGGCTAGCAACGCTTGACAGAGTCATATATTATATAGGTGAATTTTGATGTATAAACACTTATTTTATTAATATTAATTTCAATGGAGATTATGTCCCACAATATTTGATTATAGTATATGTTTTGAAAATATATTGTCTACTGTCATTTATATATATATATATATGTTAATAAATTTAACCTCTTTATTGCTGATTTGTTTATTGGGCAAGTGAGGAAAAAGTCGAAACTTTTAATTGGTCAATTCACAAACTCAACTGTCAAAATTAATATTATATTCATTTTAGTTTCGTTTGTAAAAAGTATATTAAAAGTATATTAATAATTTGTCAGGTTATGAAAGTGAACAAAATTTTTTTCAAAAATAAATTTTTATTTATAAATATAAAAATATTTGATAGTGACAAATTTAAAATGAAAGTTTAGTAACCAACTAAAAAGCGTTGGTGACATCAGTGATTTCTTTCTCAGTTGTACGTCCTGAAAAATAAATAATTTTTACTAAAATCTTATATATTTTTCTATAATAATTTTATTTTTAGCATATTTTATCAAAATAATTTATAATATGTCAAAAAATACTTTTAAAATGGTCTAAAACATTCGTTTATCACTTTCAAAATGAAACAAAAGAAATCGAAGCGATTTCATTATTGACAAGAGATTTTCTTTGTCCATGACTACTAACAGCCAATCAGCAACAAGGATGGACCACCTTCTTTTTTTGTTAGACCTTTGACATCAGTTTTATTGTTTTTTACTTGTAAAATAATTCAAGAGAGGGCAGCATCTTACGAAACTTTTTATAACCTTTCAAACGACGGTAAAATTTTTACCGTAGCTTTAAAATTGACGGGATTTGAACGATGGGAAGCCCATCACGTTTTTAACTGTGACTGTTGAAAAATTTATAATTCATTTAAAACAAATAAACTTGCTTAATTTTTCTTTTACAAGCATGTGAAAAGCAAAAATGATAATAACTTAACGACTGCTTCAGTTTTTTTGAATCATGAAAGGATATGTAAATATAAATTTAAGTTTGATACTGAAAGTGTTAAGATTCTTCATGAACAGAGAAACCATAATAAAAAAAAATTAAAGCAATTTTAATAAATAGAAATAAAATGAATATAATTAATAGACAAGCTGCTAATGTTAAAATTCGGGATTCATAGGATTTGAGTTGATGACATTTTGTTTTTTGAATTTATCAGCAGTTGAGGAGGATTAAGGAATTAACCAATGGTACTTCTGTGGATTGAAAGACTGTATATAATTGTTAATTACCATTGTATTTATTAGTTTTGTGTTAGTACAATAGTTTTTTTTAATTAATGGACATTTTATTTGTATTATATATATATAATTAGTTAAAATGATACTTTAATAACATTTATTATATTGATATTATTATCTCCACTTAATAAAATTAGGGCATACATAAATTAAACTCCACTCTTATAAATATTAAGAGATTAAAAAAATAGTGCACATACCTGCAAGCTTATTGGAAAATGCTGAAGAAAATCCTTCTTTTGCTAAATATAAATAATTTTTGGCAGAAAGACATTTTTCATAAGCTTCTGTTACCAGTTTTCTGAAATATTAATTCAAAAAGTATGTGAAATTTATATGTAATTATCAATGATTAATCCTGGGGAAAAAATGACATTTTATTTCACACATAATCTTATTTCCGGAGAATCTAACTTCTAATGCACATACCATAACAACGATTCATAAATGAGATTCAAAAGTGCAAAACTTTTATCTAAGTATCATGTTGTCATATGGTAAAAAAAAAAAAGAACATGGATACTTGAAGGGGTGAAATGTTATATTAGTAGTGATTTCCAAAAAATATTAATCAAACCAGCCTATAATTATAATGTAAATTCTTGTAATTTTAACAAGTTCATAAATAAATAAGCAATATTCATTATATATGTAGCACTCCTGAATATATAATATTGATTATGGAGACAATGTACATACCATAATAATTCACAAATCAGACCTATTGAGATATTTTAACAAACTTATAAATAGTGCATAATTTCTTGTATCAATGCTGATTTATTAATTAAATAAAAAATTTATTACTTTTATTTCACTACCATGTTTTATATAGTTAATAAATTAATTTTTGATACCCCTTCAAGTATAAACCTTTTTTTCAGACTAATAAATTAGCATGGAAAGTGTATGTCTTATAAGTTTGTTAAAATAATTCTAGTGGATCTGCCTTGTAAATTGTTGTTATGGTAAGCTGCACTATAACTAAGATTGCACATTTATGAAAAAATTGCATTATACATACATTAAATGAAACAAAAAATAATTAATTTCTATAAACAAAAAAAAATAGTGTTTTGCTCTACTCTTAATGCAGTACCTTTATTACAGAATAAACAAAACTTAATAAATTGTCACATGATCTTAAGTATTTTTTTTTAATTAATAAAAAGAATTATAGTACTTGTCATAAAATTGAAACAGAAAATAATTGTTTACTAGACAATATTTTATATGTGATGTGATGCACTATGGCTTCTCCTTTTCTCAGTCAGGAATCTCTCAGCCACTATGCCCAGAGAAAGCTGTTAGCCATCTTACCCTCCTTCTCCATTCCCCACATTAAGTTTTTCCTATATTCTCCTCTATCGTGCTCCATCCCATTCCACCACATTATCTTTGTTAACTCTATGGCCTTTATATCTAAATCCCCCTTATCTTTTTCCAAACCCAGCATAAAAACCAAGAACCCATTTTTATATAATCACTTGGTTTGTATTTATTCTCTCACAACTTCATTATTTGCCCTCTTTCTGCTTGTAGGCATTTACATTCAATTAACAGATGCCTAATATTTTCTACACCTTCCTTGCATAACTTGCAGACTAAATCACCCATATTTTTCCATTTATGTATATATTCTCTTGTTGCTAGTGATCCTGTTTGAGTCTTAAACAGTAAACTACTTTCCTTGCTATTATCATAAAATTAACTTGCACCCAATATTTTGTTTACTTCTATATATATTTAAACTCTTTTTACTCTCCATATTAGTTCTCCATCTCTCCAACTTCCTATTTTTTTATTAATGCATCTATTCTTCTATCCCATTCCTTGCTACTATAACACTCAACAATTCTCCTAACACAATCATCTAATCTTTTGTATAAGTATACTGACATAAATTCTTTATCCAAATCTTCTGCATACTGTACTGCATTTCTCACACATCTTGTTGCCTGTCCTTTACTCATAATTCAATTAATACTATTTTGGGCATTCTCTTATTATCCATAAATTGCAATCTCTCAAACATTTTCATTTTGTTTTTTGCATCTCTCATATAAAAACTTGACCATCCCATTTCTACTTGAAATACCTCCTTTGTTGTCCACACATCTGCATTTAATGCATGCCTTCCTATTTATCTTTGTACTTTTTCTAACACCCCTTTATTAACACATAATGCATCATTACCAATAGTTAACTCTGCTACTGCTACTCCCTTCCATGCAATTCTAGCTACATCATATTTATTATAAAAACACTGTTAATTTCTTTATTAGTCCCTTTCTTTTCTTTGCTTCATTTATCTTTTTTCCCCCATCCATCTAAGCAATTTCTCTGATTACTTAAGATGATTCCCAAATAGTTATACCTATTCACCACATTTAACTTTATATTCCCCAATAAAAATTATTTCTCTTCTCTTTCCCCCAGCTTTTATCATCATTACTTTTCATTTTATTTCACTAAATTTAATCCCCATCTCTTTATCCACCCTTGTGCATGTCTTCAGCAGAACTTCCATATCTTCCCTACTTTCTGTGCACAAGAAGATATTAGCAAATAAAAGACCTGATAATGTATATACTCCCTTGCCACCTATTAATGGTATCTCTACCCTTCTTCCTAGACATAGGGCATCCTTACCTTAGTCTCACCCCATTTTTAACTCTAACTGATTCTATATTTCCTAATTGATATGTAATTATTTTCATACAATCTCTTAATAAAATCCACTAAAGCTCCATTCATTCCCAAATTTACTAAACTTACTCATATTCTATTTCTATTTACTCTATCATATGCTTTCTCTATATTTATAAAGATCATATATAGCTGTCTACCTGTATTCCTACTCATATCTATAAGTTGTGTGACAACAGTAAACTATCTTCTATAACAAACTCTCCATATAGTAGTGTCACTCAGTGTAATTAATAATTAATGGATACAGAAAGATGTGTGCATTAAAATCTCTATCTAGTGCCTACTCATCCAATATTCCCAGGCTAGTTTCTAGCTTGTGGCTTTCATCAGTGAGAAGCCTTGGATCTGAGATCTTAGGATCTAATGCGTTTGATCTTAAGATTAATGTTCTCATGTCCATAGTTCCTCTCTGATGAAACTGAGGATATTGGATGAAGACACCAAATAGGGATGTTACACACAAATCTTTTTGCTGCCATTGATTACTGGTGGCACTACTGTATAAAGAATTTGTTACTATTTAAACAGCTTGTGTAAGCATGGGAAATGGTGATTATGTGATGTTTTAATGTTCTGTGTAGTACCATTTTTCTATAATTTTTCAAATCAATTATGAAAAAAAATTACCCCAAAAACTATTTAAGAAAATGTTTTCACTCCAATAATGAATTATGGGTCATAATTTTAAATATGTTTCTATATTATTGGAAAAATATTTATCAGAAGAATATAATAATTGTTCAATAAGTGATATGGCCTATAAAGTCATATTGAAACACAATTTAAAGATGATATTAATAAATAAAAAATATATACAATCATAAAAAAATATTAATAATTAATTGTATTAACAGATAGTAATCCTATCTAGATCAGCCTACTCCAGAGGCATTTATGTAATTATAGATAATCAATAGACATTAGATAATAAGAAAAACATCTTTCTACTATTTATTTATGTGTTTTTTTTTCTTTCTTTAAACGTATATATTTTATTATGAAAGATAAAGATATTCTGGGATTATATACGTGTTAATTTAAAAATGAATCTGAAATGAGTGAATAAAATCTAGCATTTAAAAAATGTGTAAGGAATAAAATGAGTGAAAGAATGCATGGTAAAAAAATGGAAGTCTAAAATAAATTGGGCAAATGAATACTTAATGTCGAATATATTATAAATCAATAAAATAAAAAAAAAGGGAAAATTTGAATATCCTATATTATATTAATGTAGAAAAAAATGACGATTATTAATTAGTTATTGACAATGAAATATCTTAGAGTATGATTATTTATGCTTTAATTATAATATGTACATATTTTAATATATGAATTTTTCTCTACAGTATAGGTTTTTTCATACCTGCACTCCAATATGTAATATGTAGGGATTTTAACTCAGACTTTCGCACGACCCTCAACTATCCACGCTATCTCATACTGCTGACACACTTGATCACACATATGTTGAAAAGATAAATAATCACCAATAGATGTATTTTGTGCTAAACCAGCACTCGTCAGTTGGTCCAGGTTATGAGCATTGATTGTATATATGTGTGGAGATGATAATCTGGACCAACTGGTAAGAGCTGGTTTCGCACGAAATACGTATGTTGGTGATTATTTATTTTTTCAACACGTGTTATCAAGTGTGTCAGCAGTATGAGATAGCGTGGATAGTTGATAGTCATGTGAAAGTCTGAGTAGACAGATAAAATAAAAGATACACTGAAAAATAAAAAAAACTTGTCATCTACTTAATTCGTTTGTAATAATAATTATCATTTTTTATGGTTTATATATTAATAAGATTTTGTTATTTTATTTCAAAATGATGAATTCCATTAGAAAGCCTGACATTATAGTGTTTTCATAATGCTCTATATTAATTATTATGTTTTAATTATATTATTAATAACACTTTATTAAAATTATGTTAAAGACTCTTTTATAGATTTTAATAAATTTAAATATTGTCATTGACATATGCACACTTCACAACATTATAAACTCCACAAATGCTATGTATATGTGTGCAAGTACTGCAGAAGTTGGTTCAATCTTTTCATTATGTGTCAATGTATAAAATTAAAAAAAAGGTATATAGCATTTTGAAAATTCAATATTCCTTCAATTAATTTTATATATTTATAAAACTACAAACTTATATAACTTTTATATATATATATATTGTAACGATCCGGAGAATAGAGCTTACCGTCATCTGCACTACAGGGCGCCATCTAGGTATTTGAACCTAGAAAAATTTATAAAGTAGGCAGATACGTAAGTCAAAAAAAAATATTTTTTTTTCTTCTTTTTTTTTTAAATTTTAATTCCGGTCGTTAGCCCAAGTCACTAGCTCAGGGAGTAGCAGAGATTTAATAATATCATATCTTATCTAATTATATTTCAACATTAAAAAATAAATAAAATAAGCCACTGCCAGTAATTAACATACAAAAATTTATTTATGCACATATATATATATAAGATTTAACATTATTATTTTAATATGTTTACTTTAACATTATTTTTACTTTTATTTTAGATTTTTAATTTACATTTTAAATTTTATACTATTATTAGTTCGCACAGATTTGTTTAAAAATGTTGCGTATAGATCGGTTACATAGATTCCACGGTCAAAAACATTTCAAAATAAACATAAACGATCAAAATACAAAATCATTGATATTGTCAATTGCAGAGGGAAATTTATAAGTAACCCCATAGCATTCACCATAAGATGCTTGCATTAACACCAATAACTTAAAAGACATCCGAATAAATACATTTTAGATACTCACCATAAGGTATCAGTATTTACTGAATGTCTATATATATTTTGATCGAATATGAAAACCAAAACATAATCAACCAGTCATGAACCCATGCAAGCGTCTATACCCACCTTAAATTTAATGCACCTTTATTTAGAGTGTTGAGTATGAATAGACTACATAGATTTGCATTTGAAAATAAAATATTCAATCCTTGTTTAACCTTAGGCCAAAGGTTCGCAGTCAAACTAAACTTCAATCCATCTGATATATCGATGTGTTCAATGTAATACGAATACGGCAGCACAATTAGGTTAAGAGAAAAAACTGCTTCTCGTCAGATAGGAATATTACATCTATCAGACAAGAAGAGCAATAAAAAAAACTCCATCGAAAGGAACAGCGTTCTACATCTTATAATCCCTTCCATAGGCAAAACGGAAGTGTGCGGCGTATAATAGTGATTCTGCCCATAGCGAATCTCGTACTACATCTACTAATTATACCAATATATCCAATCCATTGACCTAATTCAACTACAAAACGAATAACCTAAGATTACCCTCCCCTAATATAACTTTACAAATCTATATAGCCATTCACGCCCGACTTAAGTTTAATATTTATATAACTAGTTTAATGAAAAACAGAAATCATAATAAAACTTAAAGAACAAATAAATAAATAAATGGAAATGATTTTACAAAAGAAATACATTAAATAAAATTATAACTAATTAATAAATAATGTTGGTCAGATAGGATTCTATTTCTTAATTATTTTAAATACGGAAAGTTTTTAATTTAATGTTCATTAATTATAAAGTTCTTACGGTTTAAAACAATTCATCTTTATCTGTTGCTTGCCATTTGAACATGAATTCCCATGCCATCCTAAAAAGATTGGTTGAGTTAGCCGTTGTTTTTTATTTATTTATTCAGAGGTCTTTTAGTTTAGTTGGTCCTTAATGTAGGAAAAAAAACGATGTCATTTCTCTTTTTTTTTAACAAAACTGAAGAGATTGAAGAGTGCATCTTTTCAATCCCTTTTCCTTCAACTCCACACTAACACATATAGTCACATTGTAATAACTAATTAATTTATTTTCCAACCTTTCATTTTATAATAATTTTGTGGATTAACTCAACATTATGTCATGATGGTGAAAACCTTTTCGTCGAGGTCCGATTTTCCGATGGATTTCTTTCATTTGCTAAAAGTTTCTATTGTTTTCCTATCTGACCGATGCTTATACATTTAAATGCCCAAAGGCTAGTTTACTAATTAAAATAATCATTTCCATTTTACAAAAGATTAATTAATTTGTTTTTAAACTTAAACATATATTTTTATCTCTAAATCTTTTCTGAAAATTTAGTTTTAAACTACTCTTTCTTTAATAAAGTTTTATTTTAATCATTTATTTATCTGTGCGATTTTATATATATGTGACTTTAAGATGATTTTTTTAATCTTCAGTTTTTAATTCTTAAAAAAGAAATTTTTATTGGCGAACTTTTTTTTATTTTTTATGTTTACTAATAAAAAATAATGTAACGTATGTATGTGCCCGTTACAATATATATATATATATATATATATATATATATATATAGAAAGGACACCTGTAACTCACAGCAAACTTATTCAACAGCCCCTCACAAATAAGAAATGAAAAAGGCAATCCTTAATGTTTTCCCAATTGTTTCGGTGATAAAAATTGAGTAGTTTTTATGTTACTATTTTATCATTAAATCAAGAATAGATACATACCACTTATTGACCAATCCTGGATAATAACCTGGGTTGTTTATGAATTAAACATCTAAAAAAAAAATTGTAAGCCTATTTTTAAAAAATGAAGTTTACTTAGTTCGCATTCAAACCTAGGCCAAATGCATGACAAATGAAACAGTTACCATTGAACAATGAGTTTCTTCCACATATATATTTTTAAAAGTGTCATTTTACATCAAAGCTAATTTAAAAATTGGCATTTTAAATCTTTTTTTAAAACATATATATATATGTTACATAATATGGAAATGTTTTGAAAAGTATATAGGGTGGTAATGTGTGAACAATGCTTTTGATATAGTTATGGATAAATCATAAATAATTTTTGCTTTTATAAGATGGAATTCCAAATTAAAAAGAAGAGGGGAAAATAAATGAAACTATACTGTTTAATATATATATATTCTGAAAAGTAAAAATCAAATAATAATTGAGCCTAAATGATACATACACCAGCTTGGTAAATTGTCCAATAATAAGCCTCTGTATAATATAATTTGTTTGATCTTTGGAATAGATTACAGAATATCAAGAATTTATAAAAAAAAAAAAAAAAGGAGGAATATAAGAAAAAGGAGTAGGTGGAGAAGAAAAAAAAAGAGAATCATCATTATAATTATCATCATCTTGCAACTCAGAGCAGGCTGACTATAGAAGTGACACACCTGCCTCGGATACCAAACTGAAATAATCAATAAAATGAGTCATTGTATTATAAATACATACATATGTGCAAACAATACAAATATTTTTATTTAATATACATTTTTTTCTTATCACCTTCATTGATTTGTTTAATAACCTCCTTTAAGCAAGCTTTTAAAACAATTTTAAAATGTGGATTTTTAAGGGTTACCTTGGGCGTTCACCCAGATCCTACCCCTCAGAGTAAAAAATATATGCGGATACTAATAATATGGATTCCAGAAAATTTGTAAAGATATTTATTTAATGAATTGAAGGATTTCAATTCTCCATAAAACTGTATCCATTGATACACTGATGAAAAACATTCGCCACATGGGAACGTTAAAAAAAAAAGTATGTGAAGCAGTAAATCTTAGCTTAAGATTGTGCTTCATGTTTCTACCTACTAACCCGTATTCAAACCCCTATATCCCATCCCGCTCCTTTTGTTGTGTATATATATTTCATGTATATATTTGAGATGCGTGCCTAAATTATAAAATTTAATGTTTCAATAACGTTTTAAAATTATTATTAATTCTTTTTATTAATTATTAGTTCTTTTTTATTAAAGTATTATAGATGTGGCTCAAATATATATATATATAGGAGCAAAACTTTGATGTTTTTAAATATTTATTATATGTCAATTTTAGCTTTTTCTTTTTAAATTGCTTGTTTTTCTATTAAACTGTATATTTTTTTATAAAATCCAATATGGAAGATGTGACTGTTGTTAATTGTCCAAAAATAATTAAAGGGAGGTATTTTTTTTAATTAATTAAAGTTTTACTTAAAATAAATGGGATTAAGTAGATTAAAGATTTTCTTTTGTATAAAACATATTGTCAAATCTATTTCTAATCTGGAAATAGATTTGAATTTATTTTTGGACGTTATCTTACAATTGCATCTTTCAAAAACAACTGATAAAAGAAAAAGTATAAAATGACTGAATTTGGAATCACAGGAGAGATTAGCTACTATTGAAAGATTGGATGGTAAACATACTACATGTCGCTTGAAATCTAAAATGATGTAGTCGTAAATCCACCCTCTTGCTGACCCTGATGGGTCATTCTTCCCGCTAATGTACCATCTAACTGCTGCCCTGAAAAAAAGTAAAGATCCGATGGAGAACTTTTAAAAATGCTAATAGAGAAATTTGCTGTCACCAAAAAGAATTCATTTGGATCCTCAATTTGCCATGCATGAGCCGTACTTTGAAAATAGACTTATTAAATTTGCGCAAGGTAACTTTTATGCTACTATTTGAAAATGAATCTAGCTTCACTAATCTCAAATTCTGCTATCAAGATTTCTAACGTATTGTTCAATTTTCTATCTTTTAAATTAATATGTAAATGTAATTTGCTCTTAAATGATTTTTGCTCTTAAATGATTTTATAAATCTAATTTTCTCTCATATGCTCTAACTTTCTTTAACTTTGGTGCAGTCAATTATTTATAGTTATTTATTACTTGATTTTATATGTATACTCGTATTATTATTAAATTGCCAATCTCACAACCTGGCGAGCTTAATTTCTAAAAATCTTTTCTGTCATTTTTTTTAATTAAACCTTCATGAAAAGGTTATTAATGTCCCCTTTAAATATATATATAATGCATTATAAATTAATATATTCGCCAATTTTTTTTCTTTATACGAGTCAACATTTTATGTTGGTTTATTATAAAAGTATATTTGTTTAACTCTGGATTATCTATAGCTAATTAACGCTTTGAAATTTTAAAATATTATTTATTCATTTCTGAAAGGGTGACTTATAATTTGTTTTCTATATATAACTGCTAATCTTACTTCATTTTTCATACTCTTAAAATTTCAAATCTTGTATTTAAATATTTTAGTTATTATAAAAATCATGAAGGTGTGATTGATTTATTTAAAAATAGCAGAAAAGGGATGGGGGTAAATCTTGTTTCTTTTACTAGGTAAAATCTTAACGTATATTTTATTAAATGAAATATTCTCTCTCTATATATATATTATAATTGCATGGCATATTATAGTATTCAAACAAGGTTCATTTATTTTAAAGCAGTAAAATTTATTCAATGTTGTTAAAGACATGTATCATTACTGCGTTTTTGACATTTGGCCGATCTTCATGTTCTATATATATGTGCTTCTTAATCTGGGGGTTACAACAAGTTCGAACCCATAGATTTCTTCTCAAGTCTTCATATAAAAATGCCTTTGGCGGTGATCCCTAAGTCTGGCACACGCTATGCATACTCTTTCTTTGTATAAAAAGGCCTCTGGCGGTGATCCCTAAGTTTGGCACACGCTATGCTCATTCATTTCTTTGTATAAAAAGGCCTCTGGCGGTGATCCCTAAGTTTGGCACACGCTATACCCATCCATTTCGTTTTTCATCCAGAAGCACAACCTTTTCCTCTTAGTTATTTTTAGGCTATTATGACAGCACCGCAAACTTCTTCATATTATTATTATTTCTTTTGCTTCATGACCCAGTTTTAATGCTCTAATATTAAAATGAAGCTTTGCTTAAAAGATATATATAAATGCCAATTACTTCTATTTATTAATTAAGTTTATTTCAATCATATACAATCTCACCATCGTAATTTATATATCTATATTTAAGAGTATCTATATGCCTTGGGGAAAATAAAGCGTTCGTCTTACTATTGTTAAAATAATTTTTCATTAAATATTTTGTCATAGATTCAAATATAATCAAATGTTTTCAAATGTATTTTGTTTATTTTCATGACCTCAATGGTGTGAAAATAGTTTATGTCATATGTGTAATGAATTTCGGAACGCTCCTAGAAAAATATATGTTAGTCACCATGTTTCTGAACCGTAAATCAAAGTGTTAATGGCAGTATTATCATAATTCTTTCTAATATTCGATTGGCATTTTAATATTAGACCCACCAAAGATGTGTGTTTATTTGTAATATATTATTTAGCTAATAAAGAGCATATGATAAATAATAGCGTGAATGACACTATGTAATTATCTACCGCTTGCTCATTCATGCACATACTAATGTACTTAATGTATAAATGTATAATAATTTGTCAGTATATTAAAATGTATCTTATTGTCTAACTTATTTGAGTAGTTTGAATTCCTTCTTTTCCTCCACTTCCACATATTACAGCCAGGCTTATGTATATTTTAATATAGTCATGGTTAATAGATGTCTCATTGTTTTGCTCAGCTTTGCTAGTCGGCCGGATTAAGATTAATTCTCATGGGCCATCACTATTATGTTATCCATTAGGTGTTTGATCTGGGCTTAGAGAGTGGGTTCAAATTCAGGCTGGTTCCTGACCTAAATCTTGGGCTTGACTGGGTTTGAAGTACATTTTGTGAGTTCCAGCTCATGTTAGATGGATAAACATGTTTTGACCGATTCAAAATTAAAAGAAGAGGGGAAAATAAATTAAACTATATTGTTTAATATATATATTCTGAAAAGTAAAAATCAAATAATAATTGAGCCTAAATGATACAAACACCAGCTTGGTAAACTATCCAATAATAAGCCTCTGTATAATATAATTTGTTTGATCTTTGGGATAGATTACAGAGTATCAAGAATTTATAAAAAAAAAAAGAAAGGAGGAATATAAGAAAAAGGAGTAGGTGGAGAAGAAGAAAAAAGAGAATCATCATCATAATTATCATCATCTTGCAACTCAGAGCAGGCTGACTATAGAAGTGACACACCTGCCTCGGATACCAAACTGAAATAATCAATAAAAAGAGGCATTGTATTATAAATACATACATATGTGCAACCAATACAAATATTTTTATTTAATATACATTTTTTCTTATCACATTCATTGATTTGTTTAATAACCTCCTTTAAGCAAGCTTTTAAAACCATTTTAAAATGTGGATTTTTAAGGGTTACCTTGGGCGTTCGCCCAGATCCTATCCCTCAGAGAAAAATATATGCTGATACTAATAATATGGATTCCAGAAAATTTGTAAAGATATTTATTTAATGAATTGAAGGATTTCAATTCTCCATAAAATTGTATCCATTGATACACTGATGAAAAACATTCACCACATGGGAACGTTAAAAAAAAAAGTATGTTAGAGATATACTTTAAAAAATTAAATAAGTAATTAAGTTTTAAGAAAATTTAGAAATATATAGTGTAGAAGATGATAGTATAATTTGTTAATCATTCATGGCATGGGGTTCAAACTTACATAAGATTTGATATATATATATATATATTGAGATAACTGTAATTTTAAAGTAAGTTAAGAAATAGCCTTTTTAACCAATTATCAAATTATAAGTTTATAAATAGCCTTAGATATTTTTAATTGAAGAATGAAATGAGGAAAGTTAAAACTCTCGTTGATAGCTGATTGGTTTGGTAAATAATCATCATCATCAACAACCATTATCAATCACTGCAGGATGAAGGTCTCTCCAAGTTCAACCATCTTTTCCTATCTTTAGCTTCTCTTCTCCACATCACCCCTACAAACTTTCTTATTTCATCCACCCATCTCACATGTGGTCTTTTTCTGGGTCTTTTACAATCTCTTGGAATCCAGTTTAAAATTTCAATTGTCCATCTATTATCATCTCTTCTCACAATATGTCCAGCCCAACTCCACTTCAGTCTTTTAATTTTTTCAATGAGGTCAGTAACACCTGTTTGTTCTCTTAACCATACATTGCGTTTTCGATCCCTTCTTGTTACTCCCAACATGCATCTCTCCATACTTCTTTGAGTGGTCAATGGAACATTAAGGCTTTATTTTTTTTATCATTTATCTATGATTCTAATTTTGAATTAGAGTGGATTAGTCCAGTAGTAGAGTGTCGGACTCTGGAACCTAAGATCTTAGGATTGATTACAGTTCTAGCACTTCCGGTGCTAAGCTTACTTCGAACTCCCAAGTAATAAAGCTATTCATTTAGTATTTTTTTATCTTATGTTCATATTATATTTAAATTGTATAATTTCATTAGAATGAAATGCGTTATATTAATATTTATTAAATCTTCATGTAATATGATTTCAAATAATACAGAATATTTATTAACATGAGTTAATAATCCTTCTGGTTATATACTAACAGACTTGCATATATATATATATATTAATTTCTAAATATTATGACAAATAAATAATAAGACAATCTCTTAACTTTTCTGAACCTTTAACAAATCAGAATCATTTTTCGCTGAAATATTAATTAATTAAAATAAATTTAATAGCTGATTGTTTTTTTTTTTTTAAATGTTGACATTTTTGTTATTACCTAAAATTTTGATCTGTCTCCGATAATTCTCGAATTCTAGATAGTAAATACTTCGCTGTCTCATAGGTGGCGTTGTCTCTCTGACTAAGAATGATGTCTTGAATAAATTTTATGTCTGGCTCGTTAACAAGAAGAGTTTCAGCAGCTGCTATTCTGGCTGTGGAATTAAATGGGTGCTCCACCTGATAATATATTTTTTCTAATATTTTTTTAATCTAAAACAAAAATTTATATACATAAGTGAAATAGTTTGCCATTACTTCTTAAATGATTTATTATACAACTGATGGTAAAAATTACTAAAATCCAATACCTAAAAATGTTTTCCAAGCTTAAAATAAACATATATTTATATAATGCCCCCCCCCCCCCAATTGTTTTAAATATTTATATTTACTTTTAGTCTTTAATTATACTATACTACTGGAATTAAAACAATTATCTATGTTTGTATAAACTTTATCTACGATCATTCAATCTACTTTTTAATAGGTATATATGTTGCTATTACCAGAATATTAACTGCCATTATGAAATTAAAATTATGATATTTGATTTTAATAATACGCTGATGCGTTGCGGTGAAACTTTTCTATATAATAAATTTCTGCAGGCTTAGCCTGATTTTACACTTTTTTCTTTTATATATTAAAAAGTGTGTTTGTGATGATGGTATTTTATTTGAAATTATATGTTGGACTATTTCCATTATCTAATTAAATTGTAAAATATTTTCAGAAAATAACTGTATGCGACGCGATGCACTGTGACTTCTTATACGGAATCAGGAATTTCTCAGCCACTATACCCAGAGAACCAACCCTGTTAGCCACTTGACCTTTCTTTCCATTCCCTGCGCTAAGTTTTCCCATATTCTTCTCTATCCTGCTCCATCCCATTTCTACAACATAATCTTTGTCAATTCCTTGGCCTTTATATCTAAATCCCTCTTATTTTTTCCCAAACCCAGCATAAAAACGAATAACCCACTTTCTGTAAAATCATTTTGTTTATATTTATACTTTCACAACTTTATTATTTGTACCTTTTCTGCTTTCAGGTGTTTACATTCAATTAACAGATGCCTAATATTTTCTATGCCTTCCTCACACAACTTGCAGGCTAAATCACTCACATTTTCCCATTTATGTGTATATTCCCTTGCTGTTAAAGATCCTGTTCGAGTCTTAAACCGTAAACTACTTTCCTTGCTTTTATCATAACTCATATCCAATATTCCATTTACTTCTATATATATTTAAACTCTTTTTACTCCATACTAGTTTTCCATCTCTTCAACTCCCTATTCTTTATTAACGCATCTATTCTTCTATCCCAATCCTTGCTACTATAACACTCAACAATTGTCAAAACACAATCATCCCACCTTTTGTATAAATACACTGACATAAATTCTTTATCCAAATCTTTTGCATACTGTACTACCTTTCTCACCCATATTGTTGCTTGCCCTTTGCTCATTACTCAATTAAATATTATTTTGGATATTCTCTTCTTATCCATAAACTGCAATCTACCGAACATTTTCATTTTGCTTTTTGTCTCTCTCATATAAAAACTTGACCATACCATTTTTCCTTAAACTCCTTTGCCAACCACAATTCTACATCTAATGCGTGTCTTCCTACTTCTCTAAAAAACTCTCCATACAGTAGTGCCACCATGTATAGGTCCCAGTAATCAATGGATGCAAGAAGGTTTGTGCATAAAATTTCTAGCTAATGACTATTCATCCAATATCCCCAGACTAGTTTCTAGCTTGTGGCTTTCATCAGTGAAAAGCCTTTGATTTGACACCACTGCACCTAGATCTTGGAATCTAATGCAACTCTCCAGCAGCCACCTTTTGCTTATTTTGTTAACTACAAAGCTATGAGTCCAAAAAGAAAACACAATAATGTTTTCAATCCAAGCTCTTTCACTTGTATAGTCATATAGTTCTGAACTAAGTTTAGCATCTATATATTTTGATGCCTTTGGATTTTTAAAAACCACAGGGCAGGATATATATAAAACCATTAAAACATCATGTGATCACCATTTCATATGCTTACACAGGCTGTTAATAACAGTAACAGCCTGTGTAAGCATATGAAATTGTGAACATGTGATATTTTCAGAGAAGTTCAAGCTTTATTTATACTTATCTAATCACATTCGAATGTTAGCACAGATTAGGATGGAAAGCAGCATTTCAAATGGTATTTATTCTTCTCTTTTTTTTTCAGGAATGCTGGCCTAAGAGAGTGGCAACTGGAATAGGGACTGAACCAATGATTTTTAGATTTGTGAATACTGAATTTAAGGTGCTGCTTTAACCAATCAGACTATTCCATCAAAAGCAACAGCCAATAGAAATTTTGCATACTTATGTATAAGAACCCTCCTCATTTTTCCAAATTTTTTTTTAAAGACAAACATTATGGATTATTACACTAGACTGATTTATGGAACTGTTTGCCATTGTGAAGTAAGCAGTTTCATTACAAAGTAAAAAGAAGAAAATTGTAAAAACTGTTCATCTAACATTAGGAAATAAGGTCTCTAAAAGAAAAAAACAGAAGAAACCAGAAGCACTTTCAAATAAGCATACCTCGTTCATTAAAGCATCATTTTAAATTCAGTATTTAGGAATATAAGATCGCTTCTTTAATTTCCGTGCTATCATTGATCAAGTCAGCAATAGATGAAGAAAAGAGGAGAGCAATTGCTCTATGCATTTAACAATTAATTAAGTATGAACAGTCCAATATGTAATTACAGGATATATATATATATACGCACACACACACAAGAGCAATGATATTTATTTAATAAAAATAAAAGTAAAAATAAAATAATAGTAACCTATGTTTCAGCTTAATAATATTTGCCCTGTAGTATAGTAATTACATGGTTTTGTAAAGATGATAATTATATAACGTGGTTGTTGATTAGTGTGATTTAAATTTGGAAGTCTGCCTTTTTATATAAATATATTTGTGTAAGAAAACTTTTCCATATGAATGTTAGTTGTATTGTTTTCATCATGTTTATTAATCCAATTTGGACTTTTTAAAATTTCAATAGTCTACCTAAATACTTTTCGATAATAATTGTTGCATATGGTTATGATTCTTGTATTTGACAATTAATGCAGTAAAGAAAATCTTAACATCCCCAGCACTTGTTATCTATGTTTTAGACATTGGCTATATCCACGTGCAATAATCATCATCAAAAGTATTTAGGAAAGCCATCAAACATTCAAAAGTACTAAATTGCATTAACAAATGTGACAAAACAAAAAGCTATCATGCATATGAAAAGTTTCCTCAACACAAATGAATATATACACAGTTATGTGAAATAATTATTATTTTTAGCAACAACCATGTGATTAATATTTTACCCAGTTGAGGGAGGTGTTATCTTGTCAGAATGTTGATTACTATTATTTAATTTATTTTATTTTTATTAAATACTAATGCTCTGGAATATATAATTTATAAAATATCTGTTGTCAGTGAAAACATTCAGTTCCATATATACATATCTGAACAGAAAGTAACTGATGCTTCCAATGAGTTATATAATGTAAATAAATTCTTCAAAAGACAGATGATACCACCTGTCTCTACCATATGGGTATGAATTTACAGATATTAAAACTGAGTTTTCATTTCATATTTAAAGATTGTTTAAACTAAAGCTTGGCTTTTGTCCTCTGAATATTTAAATGATGATTCCTATCAGTCTATAAATATATAATCAACAGAATGAATTCACACCATCTAAAATTACTAAATAAACTAAATATAAATACTAACAAATGCTAAGAGATGGGTAGTATCATCTATCTTTTGGGAGTTTATAGTATATAGCTCATTGGAAGCTTCAGTTACTTCACATTACATATAATCTGAGTTATTTATTATTTATATTGTATTAAACAAGGCAAAACTCTCCATACAGTAGTGCCACCCCAACCAGAGTAATCAATGGATGCCAGAAGGCTTGTGCATAAAATCCCTATCTAGTGCCTACTCATCCAATATTCCCAGACTAGTTTCTGGTTTGTGGCCTTTGTCAGTGAGGAGCCTTGGAACTGAAAGCACTCCACCTAGATATTAGGATCTAATGCAATCCTCCAGAGCCACCATTTATCTCTACTTAACTACAAAATATGAGAATGAAATTGAAAACACAATAATATTTTCAATCTAAGCTCAATAGCTTATATAGTCATATGGGTCTGAACTCAGTTCAGCACCCATACATTTTGGTGTCTTTAACTCTTTGACAACCATACCCACCACTATCCTATTAGGCAGGATTGGTGTTAAACCACCAAATATCACATGATCACCATCTCTTATATTAGCACATAATAATTATTAAACAAGACAAAACTCTCCATACACTAGGCACTAGATAGGGATTTTATGCACAAGACTTCTGGCATCCATTGATTATTCTGGTTGGCACAGGGTGGCACTGCTGTATGGAGAGTTTTGCCTTGTTTAATAACAATTATGTGCTAATATAAGAAATGGTGATCATGTGATATTTATATTGTAACAGTATACATTGAAACAGTAAGATTCGTATTCGAATCTTAAGTTTCACCTTTTTCTGTCGTCTCTCACTGACCGATCTATCCTGCCCAAATTTAAACTTTTTGGTATCGAATTATGTGTGTAGCAATATTAAAAATGTATAAATATATGTAGAATTCAGCATAAACACGCACACATTTCCATCTCAAATTAAAGGCAATAAATAGGGATAAAATAATATAATTTAGATTTCTTTTAGTTATATAATTTTGTATAATTTTAATCATTTATTTTGGATTATAAAGTTCATATTTATTGCTTTGTTTAAATTTCGTTTAATAATAATTCTAAAAAAATCTGATGTAATATTTAATTAAAAGTTAAAATAATCTTATGTTTCCTTTTTGTCTTTGAAATTTAAAAGCATCGGTCAGTGATAGATAATAGATTAATTAAAGAAAATTTCCCCAAAATGTAATTAATAAATGTAAAATGTAAACAATAGAACGGCAGCTTTCTATAATTAAAACCAACAAAATGCATTGATTATCCTCAGGGCAGATTAAGTAGAACCTAAAAATACCTTAACAAAAATGTGAAAGATCAAGATAAAAAAAGAGGCCATCTTAGACTTGCTGGAGACATTCACTTCAACTTTAGCTTTGCTCTCGATCACTGAGAGTCTCCAAAAATATAAAAATAATTTGTTCCTGCCAAGGTATGACCGAGTAAAGCATCTAGATTATTCTCCATAGGGAGATGGCCTATCGGATGCCGAACTTTCCATTGCCCGTCATAAATTCACCATGAAGATTTGCTGCCTGAAATAAATGAGAAAGCTGCCACTGCTGTGAAAGTAAATTAAATATCTAAATACAAGAAAGAATTGCCACTCGTGAACTTTTTGCTGCTAAACTAATGGAATCAGAAAACTTGTAAAACAGGTACCTGTCTGTGTTCAAACTCTAGAGTACTCTAATAACATGCTATAGCTCTTCTTCATATTACTTATCTAAATTGTAAAATGTAAAAACTACCATTTGTATAACTAAATTGAATAATTAACTTAATGTGTAAATTTCTCTAATAATCTAGCTTACCTCATTCTATCTTTCTTGGGTGCGTATTTCTAAAATCTACATTTTATCTATATTTATTATCTAATTATTGCATGCTAATAATTGTCTCTATTTTCAAAGCTTAAATCTATGATCGCTTGAAATAGTGAATGCGTGTCAGATTTCATTAACATTACTTTCATAAATAATTTAATTTTCATATAAACCGACACGCATTCAATGCTTCATTTATTGTAATGCAGGGGTCTACAACTTCGCAAATGGCTGGCATATTAGTTGTAATCATTCCCAGTTTAGATATGTTTTATATATATTAAATCTTAATGAATAATTACATTTCTTTGAGAGTTGCCAACGTTCTTTAGTAAATGTTGATAATGTAGGGCCGAGTCAGAAATCTATTTAAATCTCATCATAATCGTTTATACAGTATACATGTGTTACATTTTAGAGACATGATGACCCATTCTGCCGTGAAATTTCCGGATACTTCAGGGTTGAAATTAACCCCAGTCATCCTACACAAGCGGGCATAATGGGTGCTCCCGTAGGATTTGACAATGTCATGCAGCCAGCCAGCAAACTGCGACACAGACCGCTTGTTCCTGGTTATGCTTATGTGACACCTTACTTCATCGGGCTGACAGCAGAGACCAGCCTGACATTCTTATAAACTCATTCACGGCATTGCAGTTTCGATATACTGCCATTCCATATCGCCTTTCTAAAGCGTACCACGTGTTCCTTTACTTAGTTTTATTATTCTATATATCACTCCGCCTCTGCATTATCTTCATAATTCACTCTCAAATAAATGTTTGCCCTTAGTCATAAAATAAATATTTTAATTAAATAAATATATGTCCGCCGCTACTCTTAAATCTTACTTTAGACTCTTGCATTGCAAAGGTATAAATTCCCCAAGGCATGCATTAGAAATACTTACTCGAGAATTTTAGGTAGCTAGATGATGCCTTCAAATAATTGAATTTCTTTTTTAAACATTACAGTATCGGAAATACCGCTACTGAAGTCCTCAATATAAAATAATGTCTAAATAAATAAATGTATTCTTTAAAATATAATCATGTCGCAAATCCCGCTACTGAAGCTTTGAATGCACAAAATATTATTAGTAAATGATTGTCTTATTAAAATGTGTGAATAAATAATTTTAAACTATACGTCTGCAGTTACGTTTCATTTATTCGATACCCATTCTATATAATATTTCCTCGATTATGTAAATATGAATGTTTAATTAATATTAGTTTGTTTATTGGCTAACTCGAGAATAAAATCATGAATCTCTTGCATATCCCTGACCACCGTGCCTAAGGAAATATTTACTAATGTCGCATCAGATGCGTTGTTTCGTGGAAGCGATAAACTATGTTCGAACTCAGTAACACGGGTGGCTTCGCTACCTCGATGGTGCTGCTGTTCTGTGTGGTGGTCGAATTCTGCACTATGTTTACGAGTCACACGTTTTCTGACTGTTACAACATGTATGTCCTTACATTACTCTCAAATGAAAATATAAAAAAAAGATCAATAAATAAAACTTATTTAAATTGATAAAAAAAAAAAAAAAAGAAAGAAATGCACAGATATATAAAATGCACAGATGGTAAACTGATTAAAGAATTTTTTAAAATTAAAAATCTAAAAACAAAAGATTATATTAAGAAATGTAAAAAAATAATGGAAACTGTTAATTTATTTCCTTCTTTAAAGTTATTTTTAAACTATAGTTGGATGGAAATAAATTTCTATTGAAATTTAATGCAAACAGGTCCTTGTACATTTAACCGATTGTAAATCAGTTAAGAAAAATTAAAATTAATAATGATCAAGAAAATATTGGGGTCTCCCGATCTAAAGGAAACTAACCAATAAATATGTATACACACACACAGACCAGATAGAAAAAACCATCATCACCAATGGAAACTGTGCTGAACTAAGAGATATCGATCCTGCAATTCCATGATAAGAAATTCAAAATCATATAAAAAGGAGAGAAAAAAAATATTTAATTTTTTTTTGCTAATTAGATTATTTTTGCGATTGAATTTGGATTAAAAGTATTTTGTACCTGTATTGTGGACCTCCATGATGTACGAGTCATGCAATAAACTCATTTCCCCTCACACTGATTGAAGTAGTGTTCAGAGTGACAGTTCCCAAAGAACATCAAATATCGGATTCGCCTCCAATAAAAAAAAAATTCCAATCGGTGATGGACAAAGCTATTAACTGGGATGTGAGGTTCATAAAAAAACTATAGATATGACCATCAACAAATCTGCCACATTCCTGAGAATCCCTCGAAATAAAAAAGAAGTATGAACTTTTAAATGAAATTTGAACTGTGAACTATTTAATCTAAAAATGTACGAACTTTCCATTTTAATAATAATTAAATATAAACGTTATTTCTTCTCTAAAGAAAATCTCTTATCTGACAGTTAAACTAAATTGTAAATTTTTTAATAAATATTTTATGTATAACATGTTTGCCATTGTCATTTCCATCCTCATTAAAAATTAAAATTAATAAATTTAAAGTTAGATGTAAATAGTTGCATAGACTTATTAAGATTATGTTGGTTTAACTAGGGTTAATTTTGGGCTAATTGTTTTGTAGTTGAAATGATACTGTTGGATAGATGAATGGGTATTTTATGTCAATATAATCTGGGGAGGTGCATTGGATTTTCGTTTCCTTGTGCCACATTAGTATACAGGCTATACCACCCAATTTAAAGCATGACTGAAAATGGTGTTGTAAATGGTTGTAGAGATATTTCCTACACCATTGTTTTTGTTATGCCCTGGGTGGAGACTGTAAGTCAGCAAGGAATCACATCCCCCACAATATAGACCATTTCTTCCCCAAATATATTCAGATGATTGCTTCACCAGACAGACACACATTCCTGTAATGGATGAGGATCATTATGTTTCTTCTAATAAAATGATATAGATGTAAATTCCTATAATCATGATTTTTGTTATGCTAATATTCTCATTTTGGTTTGATCACATTGGTATATCAGTAAACTAGCATTAGTTTAAATGCAAATTTTTGGCTTAGAGTTAAAAGATTTGAGTCTTTTAAAGGTGTGTTCTATGTAGTATTTTTGCATTTAACAAAATATAAATATATTAAAATATATAAAATTTCATCCATCTGTGCATATTTTAGATAAATATGAATTAAATCTATTTAATAAAAAATGTTAAACTTAAATCCTCAAATTTTGTTTTGATATTATATGTGCTTAATAAATGTTTTGTCTCAAATAGTTCTGGCAGACACTTATTTTATTTTTATTAATTCTACTTTGAAATCAATGATTACAAAAATTTAAGTTTGAAATGTTATACTATAAAATTGTTTCTCTATGAACTTGCGACTAGGGCAATTGGTCAAATAAAAGTTGAACCTCACCTGTTTGTATCTGCCTCCTTTACAAGTTTTTCTAGGTTCAAATAGCCTAGTGGCATCCCGGTAAGGCACATATAAGAGTAGAGAGGGAGTTGCCCATATATATAATAGATATGACTCATTTCAATTTTTCCTGAAAGTAGATCACAATAGGCAAGAAGGCACTAAGAGAAAGTAACAACATTTGTTATAATGTTATCACTATAGCACTCTAGCATTTTAATATTTAAAGCTATTTTAAGCATCTTCACTTTCATTTTGTAATTATTATAATAGTCAGAAACCATCACTATGAGCATATTCCCTTTTAAAAGTGAATTAGTCAACCAAACTAGTAAAATCCTTAACATAATTATTAACACATGAATAAAATAATAACTCAACAACTAAAAGAGTAGTTTGCTTCTCATGTTGGTAGTGCCAAATTTACAATAACTTATTGCTAGGTGGGATGAGAAGTGCCCACTATGCACCCAACAAATTATAAATCCAAATATCAAATTTTTATAATTGTTAAAATATAACTATGAGATTCTATTAAGTATTTTATCATAAGGACGTCATATTTAACTTCATATTGATTTTATTACGTATAATTTTATTTCTACACTGACAATATTATTTATTATTATCCAATATATCTCCTAAACATGAATACACACAATTTCACTCAGGTCATATACATATAAATAAGATCCTTAAACAGGGCTTAAAAAAATAATGACCAAAGCATCTTATATTATGCATGTTATTTGCAATAACAGCAACTTTATTGTCAACAGTAATATTATAACTTCTGATTACATCATACATTCAGTTCTCTGTAAAGAGGCAAAGGTATGAATAAATCATAATCTTTAAAGTACAATCAGGTGGATGTAACTACGATTTTTATCATCAGTAATTCATAACGATGCATCTGTCTGCATTTACGTTTGTGCAAAAATATATACGAGCATAAAATATAATTATGCAAATACACATTAATATATAACGAACTAATCGCCATACACCAGAATTTCCACTGCAGTATATGGAATATCAAAATACAAATAAACAATTGGCATGCATATAATTAGTGTTAATGAAAAAGCAGGATACACATCTGCAACCATGCATGTTATATCAAGATTTCCATATCTGCATTTTATACTCAAGGCAGAACAATATACACACAAGAAAACCATAATTCCAGGCTTTAATACTTCTAATACTACAAATATTGATTATATATAAAATATAGTAGATATAAGCATATCTCATGCCATAAATAAACAACAAATGTTATCCATGCATTTCCATTAATTAATTTTCATTATCATTTTCTAACGAGATTCTACAAAGTTATAGCAAGCATATAACACTCACTCATATCAAATGGTATATATTAGCACACATCCCGTTTTACCTACTATGTTCCATAGTAGTGATTATTCTAAGTTTAAACCCCAGAAAGTGCATGTATGTTTACATATATTTATGTATATACATTACATACATGTATATTTATATATATATATATTCATATATATTCTGTATGTTAGATTAAACACTTATTTGTGGAAACATATACAAGCGAAGCTGTAACATAATAGATTTAATAAGCATTACAAAATGCAATTTATATTTTAAATCTTTAATTTGTTATAAATTTAATGTATAAATTTATTTATTATTTGACTTAAAACACACATATATATTTTCAGTTCCATGTATAACGGTGATGATGATAATTTGCAGTAGGTGGAAGGTCACCAATCTTCAGTCTTGTAATTTTTTCAATGAAGTCAATAACACCTGTTTGTTCTCTTACCCATATATTACGTTTTCGATCTCTTCTTGTTCAGGCAACTGAGAAGAAAGACCATGGTGTTTCTTGATCTTAAACTCAAAAGTAAAAAGCCAATAAACTCACCATTCTGGCTAATGCATGTTGGTGAGCAACCCATCCATGTTCATACACTATATGAATAATCACGTAGTAATAACAGCTGCAGCAACAAGAACATATGGAATAGACATTAAGAATTTGCCCTACTCGATTCCTTTAAGCCCTCCAAGAGGAATCAAAGGGTCTCCTTTCAGTTAATAGAAAACTCCTTTCTGCAGCTATATATGAATATACACTCAAGTATATATATATGTAATAAAGTTTTTGGTATTAAGACATGCTAAAAACAAGTTCAAAATAAGTAATAAAATTTAAATGTAGATATAAATTTAAATTACGAACTTTGAAGAATTTATTCTATATATTTTAACTGGTTTTACTTTATGCACATGCATATTTAAATTAGTTTATAAATGGATACATTTAAAACATTTGATTACAATAAATGTTACAATATACACAACACTGCCTTTTCTAATCTTGTTTATTTTTAATCAGTATCAATATAAACTTTACTCCTTACATTTCAACTATATTTTATGTACTAAGTACCTATACTGTTATAATACAAGTGAACAGAAAATGATGTATGTTTCATAATGCTTATTGGATTTAAGAGACTAGATCAAATTTAACAAGCAAAAATAAAATTATTGGAGATTTTGGACTATTAAAATAAAAGCACACATTCATTTTGACTAAGTTATAAAAATAAATTATTTAATTTGAAAGTAATTACTTACTTTATCTGTTATGCTATTTTTAGGCATTCGTTGTAATGCTTGTATAGATTCAATAGCCAATCGATCATTCTTCGCCATATATTCTTGGAGGATTTCAAGCGTCGATGGTAACCTTACATTGGCCAAGACTCTGATATATTCTAGTTGACAGGACTCTTCTGTGCATGCCTTTAACTTTTTAACTATTATCTCTTTAAACTGAAGAGCTAACTAGCAAAAAACATCGTATATTAGTTAAAATTCGATGCCACATATTTACATATAAATTTGAAGTGGAAATATTGTAATAGTGTATTACTTCAATACTTTGATCCCCTTACTGACCCAACTATTAAGGCTTTATCATGTGTAGCAGTAATCGGGTAAATATATCATTCTAATTAAACTCCCAAGACCGATAGTCAAAACTTCAGTGGATAAGCTTAATGCTGCAAATAACATAGCCTTAGACCCCTGCCAACATTACTACAGATAAGTAGTAAAGTTTGGCTAATAAAAATAAATAGTTATGTAAATAATATCGATCGGGTATTGAAAATTTAAAAAAAAAGGACATTATTTTATGTGTTTACCTCATTGTCATAGTTCTGTTTTATTTGATTATATGTGTGAACAATCGCACCCAATGCTAATTCTAGAGATTGCCGAACACGATCATCAGAAATTTTCTTTTGTATTATAACCTGCAAAATAAAAAATACTTTTCATTTTTTTAATAATTATGAAATTTTCAATTCATATTTAAAAATAATTTTTAGCCAATAAAAATTTAAAATCATAATCAAATATTAATTGATGATTAAAAATGTAATTTGCAAAGAGAAAGAAAAGGAGAGAGAAGAGAAGGTGATGGAGGGAAAGGAAGGTGGAAGAGAGGAGAGGGGAAGAAAGAGGGCAGGGAGAGAGAGGAAGAATGAAAGAGGGAGAGTGAGCAAGAGAAAGATTTAAGAAATGAATCAAAAATTTTTTTCGAAGGGTATTTATTAAATAAATGCAATCAAAATAAAATTTTCTACAACTTTTCATTTTCCAGTAAAAATAAACAATTAATAAAGACTATTTCTTTTCAAATATATATTAATTATAATATAATACTGCAATGTAACCCCCCCCCTGCTATTATTATACAGTTTTAAATTGCTTTAATTTTAAGTTTATATATATATATATTACTAATGTGAGAGCTTCATTTTATTATCATGTGATTTTAAATTTGAAATGCTGAGTAATTTATGTTAAAGGGGTGGCAAACTATTACCAATGATAATCAAGAGTTATCACATGGTTATAGTTCTCTGTTGCTAAGTTACCTCAATCTGCTTCTGGTCAGAGAACTTAATGTAAATATACGCATCCATTATCCATTTTACTGCTTTTAATTATTCATTATAAAATAGCATTTCAGTGCTTTTTTAAAAAATAAATACATTATATATATATATTGTAATGGGATGGAGGTATCGGGATGAAAGGAAAAGGGAGGTTGTACCTGGGGTGATAGCAAATCATCATCACTCCCACGTTAAAATTTACTAAAAGTACAAAATTTTAGTAAAGTAATATATAAGATATTAAAGTGAGAAGATATTAAGTAATGTTGATAACCAAAAATATATAAGAGAGCATGGGATCTAAAATCTTTCTGAGATCAGCTCCTCAGAGCAATTATAATTATAATTAACCATACCTCAACCAGCATTATCAATAAGTACAAGTGATACTCAAGAGAAACTACCATTCATCATCACAAATGATCAATCAATCAAATATATCAATAATAAAATCAACAGTCCATCTTGTGGCTGGATTTAAAATATGAATCAACAGTTAATCTTCTTTCTGAATTGGAAATGGGTCTTCATTAGACCAGGCTAACTATTTAGCTCTTGCCAGCTTGTGGCAGATTATTGAAATATAACTTTGGATGTACCACTTAAGTGGTAATCCATTACAATACTAAAACATGCTGATCACCATTAATCTTCTGGCCATTTAGTACCATTAATGTACTGGCCAACTATAAACTTAATTTCTACTAGACTAAACTAAATAAAATATAGTGGAGGGGCTTTAAAGAATATAATCTTATGCCTCAACCAGAATGATGACTGATTATCACTGGATGCCCCAAAAGCACTAAATATACATCCCCATTCATGTGTTCAGCCATTATACTCAAATTTAGTTCAGAAGAACACAAGCTCATTATTACTGCTATGTGACCAAGAAATGATAATACAATTTTAATAATTGAATTCAATTTTATTAATAACAGTATAAATCAATTGATATTAAAGTCTCTAGAATATGATTCTACAAGTAGAAGCCTTCTGATTTTGATTAACATACAATAATAAAAATATTATCACATTGTGATTTACATATATGTGATTTACAATATTCAAGTTATTACATTATGATTTATATATCTCTTAATAGGTTTTAATAAATGCATATATATCTACACAGACATGCATGATAATATACAAGGAATACATTTCAATTGACATCTAATAAAATTGAACAATGGCTAAAATTTTACATATGTGTTCTATTTGACACAGAATGCAGTACAATTTTGAAATGGACATATTTGAATTGACATTTAATACTTAAAAAAATATCAAAATTTACATATATGTGTTAACATAAAATCAAAATTTGGTTTATTACATTGTCATTTACATATATGTTCAATAGGTTTACATAAGTTATCTATATATATATATATATCATTGCACATTGGTGCAGTATAATTTATTATTTCATATAAAATATTGTCATAACTTTATAAATGAAATTCAGTTTTATACATATTTAATATACAGGTGTGTGCATATTTAATTGCAGGCACACACTGACATCTATATTATATATTTCATTTTATCAAAATAAAGTTATTAAAAATCATTTTTTCAATTAATTCTATTTGGAAATCATATAAATTGTATTTATTATTTTATAATAAGTTCCACTCTTTATTGATTAGTTTCTTTAAAAAAATATAGTCAATTTTTTTTGACTGGTACTTGTTGATTGATTAATTATCAACATCTTTAAATACAAAAAAATCTCATTTGCCTTTAAAACCTGATGGTCAATAAATTATTCTTGACTCTTAATTATCATTCAAGCAAAATTTCTTTTTTGTTTAAATGATTTAAAATATTATTTTCACAATCAACTCCTTGTTGAATGTAAAACAAACATATAAATTTCACTAAAAAACAAACATATAAATTTCACTAAAAGATTTTAAAATATTTTTTAAATGTTAAGAGTTTTTTTTATTCAAGCAGAATTATTTATTTGCATTATTCTTTTTTAAAAAATATAAAGTTTAAACAATTTAAGATAATATGGTTCTATATTATATATCTCTAATTTTTAAAATGTCATTTCAGATCAAAGAATATTAAAATAAAATAACTCACTGTATATACATGTGACACATTTATCTGTGGTTCCCTGCATGTATAGATAAACAGCAATGTATGTATACCAATTCTTCAAGCTTTCTTTTGGTAAGCTTGGTGGTCTGGGTGAGATTAGTTGTCACATCAGAAAAAGAATAATTCAGGTATGGTTGTTATTCTCCCTTATGACTAGGGCTTGATGAGCTTCAGGACAGTAAAGTATCTTGTCCAGATTTGTAGCTATAAATTTCAACACAAAGTGGGTCATTTACCTCCATGTAAATCCAAACTCCACCACTGAACTGTAGAGCAGTTGCTTCCTCCTGTCTTGACTTCAGATACATCTTCATGGGAACTCTGTCCAACTGTGCTAGCTATTCTGCTTTTCAAAAATATTAACCAAGCCTTGTGGCCAGCTCTTACAAAAACTACAAGCCAAACTGAACTTATATTTTTTATCAGCCTTTTTATAAGACATTCAGAGGTGATAAAAATACCTTAATTGAAAAGTTTTATTTTATTGCTCTAATCTCTTTTGAAAACGAGTTTGAAAATTTATCAAAGTGTGATATACATGTTTTTACTTAGATAGAAAAACTTAACAATTAATTAAAAAATTTCAAAAATAAATAATAGAAATTTTTACAATTATCAGTTTGACTTGCATGTTTTTAAATTCAAAATCAGAATTTCAAATAATATTTATTAGACCTTTTTAAATGTTTTAATTTATAATAAAATTCTGTTTTAAATTCAGAGTTATTTAATCCTTTATTTATTATTTTTATTCCCAGTGAATGTAGAAAAATATCTACAAAAATTTGTCTGGGTTTATTTATACTTTTTCTTTACTTTATATATATGTGCACACACACAACTATGTTGCCATGTGCCATGTAACCCTATAGGTTACAATATATAAAGATTAATCAAATTATAAGTCATTTAGATTGTTTCATTCTAACATAGGAAATATCAAACTGAGCTTTGATTCAGAACTTAGTTTTTTTGTCTATCACTCTATTATTGTGCTAAATTGTATAGAGATATAAATATGTTTATATCTATTTTATTTCAAACTAAATATGCTATTAATTATAGTGAAAATCTTTCTGAATAATTCATTTAGTAAGTAATTCATTAATCATTTTTAGGGCTGTTATGTCTGTTTATTTTTTCAAATTTAATATAAAATTTAAAAAAAAAACCACTTTTATCCACATAAATGCATTAAAAAGTAAAAAACAAATATATCTTTCACAAAGAAACAAGTGCTGCATTTATCAGTAAAAATAAAAATATAACTAAGCTTGTTTAAATCTCTTTACATTACATTTGTAAATACAAGCTAAATAAGTTACATGAGGTATGATTTGATTTTATTAATTGTAAATATACTTTACATAAATAAAAATTAGATTCTAACTATTTTAGTGAGCCTGTAAATAAACTATGATCAATTTCCTAAGAATCATTTAAATAACCACTAAACATCACATGATCTTCATTCTTTATGCCTACACAAATTGTTTGCACAGAAGCTGAACTCTCCATACAGTAGCATCACTCATTGTAAGCCAGAGTAATCAATGGATGCAAGAACATTTGTGCATAAAATCTCACCTACCTAGTGCCTATTCATCCAATATCCCCAGACTAGTTTCTAGTTGTGGTTTTCATCCATGATGAGCCTTGGATCTGAAAGCACTGCACCCAGATCTTAGGATCTAATGCAACCTTCCAGCCTTCTTGCAGCCACTGATTACCATGGCTTGCACTGGGTAGCACTACTGCATGACGAGTTATTGTTTTATCAGCTTGTATAAGCATAGGAAATGGTGATCATGTGACATCTTTTTTTATTTACATTTGTTTTATATATGTAACAATGAATTATTGAAATCAGTTTTCAATTAGTCATTTAGTTTTAAATTACAAGGAAATGAGAGCATGAAGATGTTAGATTTAAAGTGATTGCTTAACATCTTCACACTCTCATTTCCAAGTGCTTAAGATTTGCCCATACATAAACATTTGGGTTGAAAGGATAGATGGATTTATTCTATCTTTTCACAAAGACTTTATCTTGTGTTTGGAAGTGAGAATATTTATTTATAGTTAAAATCCACAAAGCGCATGTGCATTATCTTAATGGCTGATAATTACTATTACAGTTTATAAAAACATAGGCTATATAAAATAAATATCTCATTTGAATTGTAACTTCAGAGTATTTACTCTGTATATAAATTAAATTAAAATAGATTTTACTGTTTGATTTGTAATAACATCAATAAACTAAGATTATACATGATCAGAGCTGAAGAGATTGATGATATCATTTTATTTCTTTTCATAGCTTATTCATGTTTGACTATTGATTTTGTATATATACATTCCCATAATAAAATTTTGTTTAAAAAGGTAATTATTAAGACATCAACAAAAATAATAATTAGTGGAAAATAGATAAACTACAATTATTTATTTATTTTATTTTGTTGTGATAAAACCATCAAATATCATATGATCACCAAACTTTATGCTTACACAACTGTTTTTCACAGAGGCAAAACTCTCCATACAGTAGCACCACTAAGTGAAAGCCAGGATAATCAATGGATGCAGGAAGGTTTGTGCATAAAATTCTTATCTAGTGTCTACTCACCAACACCCCCAGACTAGTATTTAGTTTGTGGCATTTATCAGTGAGGAATCTTGGATCTGAGAGCACTGCACCTAGATCTTAGGATCTAATGCAACTATCCAACAGCCACCTTTTACTTTTTAGCTAACTATAAAGCCCTGAGTCCAAAATGAAAACACAATAATGTTTTCAAGCTATGCTCATTAGCTTATACAGTTGTACACATCTGAACTGAGTTCAGCATCTATACTTTTTGGTGTCCTTGGTTCTTTAATAACCATAATCACCATAATTTTATTGGGCAGGATTAGTATTAAATAATAAAACATTGCATGATCACCATTCTTTACACTTACACAAGCTGTTTTTCACAGAGGCAAAACTGTCCATACAGTAGCACTATTCACTACAATCCAGAGTAACCAGTGGATGCAGGAACATTTATACATAAAATCCCCATCTAGTTTCTACTCATCCAATATCCTCAAATTAGATTCTAGCTTGTGGCTTTGAGTGGTGCTACTGTATGGATAGTTTTGTCTCTGTGTTGTTGTGACAAAATGAGAAAATACTTGAAAAAAAAAACTAAAGAGAACAATTTATCTCTAACTACTTTTATTTAATAAATAGATTAACACAGATTTGATTAGATGTAAATAAATATTAAGAGATGCCAGCTGTAATCATTGTTTGTAGTATATTTTTTACTATAACCACCATATAATGTGTACTACATTAAAAAATTAATAAAGCTACTCTGCAATGTTTATTTTAAGAATAATATTCTTAGTCAGTACTATGGAATACTTCCAACAATCTATGCAAATATAACAGTTGCATGACATTTTAATATTGTAATGGAAATTGATTTAATGTCAAAGTACAAATATTTAATGCTACAATCACATATTATATGTTAATGTATTTCAACATGACTGTAATCCAGTCAAGACAGAATCAGAGATTCATATTATTAACAACCTTAATTAAGAAATCCAGCAACAAAATATGTAATAAATAAAATAAAATACCTTGAATTAAATGTAAATAAGATTAAAGAGATGACATCTATGATTATTATGGATAATTCACTTTTATTACTGCTATTATACTCCATGAAAAAATATACAAATCACACTGTAGAGAATATGCATTTCAAGAATAATTTCTTTCATCAGCTCCCCATTTGGTGATCTGTGCAAATAAAACAGCCACATGATTTATGTCATATCTGACCTTGCCTTAGTCCACTTCTGAAGGCAAGGTCAGATATGATAATTTACATTAATACTATAATGATAACTAATTTCAAATTTATTTATATCTACTTCAAAGTACACTAATTTATTTATAACATATTTTGGTGTTGAATTAAGGTTTTTAATAACACAAATCTCTAATTCTGCTTTGATTGACATATAGCTTTAATGAATAATAAACTTTTGATAATTTTACGTGCATTGAATGGCTTCATTATCTGTGCGCAGAGCACATATATATATATTAATAAACAATTGTAATGTTAAATATTGTTTTGAAAACAAGTTTGACAATTTTAAAATTAATATAAGTCATAGCTCCAAAACAGATGATAAAAAAAAAAGTTATTCTCAAAATGCATGTGTAATGGACAGTTGTCAATTTTTTCATGTAGTATGGAAACTGGAGTAAAAAATATATTTTGCACAATAATTGTAGTGACCATCTCTTCAAATTTATTTACATGTAATTAAAGATGATTTAACTTATTTATTGCATAATTTGGTATTATATTTTTTAATTAAGTTTTTTCATAATATGAATCTGTAATTCTACTGTGATTATCATATAGCTATGTTGAAATATATTAATTTATAATAAATTATCATAATACTAACTATTTAGTTTTTGATATAAAGTTGATAACCATTGAAGTATTAATATACATTAGGCATGTTCTATTTGTGTATATTGTTGACACAGCTCTAAAAGAGGCGATAAAAGAAGATATTCCTAGAATGCATGTATACTATAAAGCAATTTGTTAGTTTTTTTCTTAAAGCTTTTCAGCTGTAGTAAAAAAAAATATTACTCATGATAAATGGAGCGGCCATCTCCTCCCTTTTATTTAACTGTTTGTATTTGTAACATTGAAAATTTTGGTAGCAATATCTCAAGGAAATGTAATGTGAAAAATAACTATATGCAAAAACATGTACAAAATACACTTAAAATCTGAATATAGTTTATAATTTTTGTTTGGCGCACTTTCGACTAAGTTATATTAGTTATATGTTCATTCAAAAAGAAGGAAAAGATAATTTTAACAGCCTTTAGCTAATTTATTTATTCAATTAAAAAAAAAAAGGAAAAGGTTTCTTTCCACTTAATATCAAAGGAGAGAGCTAAAAAAATTCTAACTTTCTAAATCTATTTATTTTTTAGTGATTATATATATATTAAAAAAAGATTTAGTATTAATCCTATTATCTATTATTAATTACAGTTTATCGATTTTTTTGTTAAATTATTTTTTGTTGCTGAATGAATTTATTTAAGTAGAATTTTATTATAAGTATGCATACATATTATATATAAAATAACATCTTATACCTGCTACATTTTCTTTCAAGTTCCCCTATTGGATGTCATTAATTGATGAATAATAGCTTATTCAGAAAGGTGTTTGCTGCCGAAAGGAGTTTGCTATTAACTGAAAGGAGACCCTTTGATTCCTCTTGGAGGCCTTAAAAGACCGTGCAGGGCAAATTCCTAATGTCCATTCCATACGTTCTTGTTGTTGCAGCTGTTATTACTGTGATTATTCATATAGTATACGAACATGGATGGGCTGCTCACCAACACGCATTAGCCAGCCTGGTGAGTTTATTGACTTTTTACATCTGAGTTTAAGATCAAAAAACACCATGGTCTATCTTCTCAGTTGCCTGATAAGGCAGAATGAATGTTTGTGTAAATGATAAATATTTTTCCAATAGATATATATAATTATGACAGACAAATATAAATCATGGCCGTTATTTCCAGGTGGCGGTAAAGTCACCAACCAAGGCAGTGGCTAGTGGCTGAAGGTGGAGGGTCCTAAGAATCGCCTGATTGTGGACCCAGGCTGCCATTTGATGATAACTTTTTATTTAGGTATTTACAACTGCAGATCATTTTCAAGTAAAGAAAGATTGCAAGAATTAGAAGAAAAACTGTCTTATATTAAAGGGGATATAATTGGATTTTGTAAAGTTAGAAGAAAAGGTGAAGAGACAATTGATTTAAAAAGTTGACATCTACTCTATTATAAAGGTGAAAATATTGGAAATACAAGTGGAGTAGGATTCATTATAAATAAAAAGTGGAAGAACAACATTGTGAAGATTGATGGTGTATCAGACAGAGTGGCAAGGTTAGTTATACAACATAATAGCAGATACCAAATATCGATAATTCAAGTTTATGCCCCAACAAGTTCTCATAGTGAAGAAGTAGTAGAAGATATTTATATGAATTTACAAAAGGCTTTTGATCAGAATAAGCAACATTTAAAAATTGTTATGGGAGACTTTAATGCTAAAATTGGTAAACAAATGAAAAATAAATGTGCTGTAGGTAATTTTGGTTATGGTAATAGATATGAGAGAGAACATAGACTTGTGGAATTTGCAGGAAAAAAACAACTTTATATTATGAATTCTTTTTTTGAGAAAAATGTTAAAAGGAAATGGACATGGGAGCATCCAAATAAAGGTACAGCACAATTGGGTTATATTTTGACTAACAGAAAATACATATTTCAAGATTGTAATGTTCTTAATAAATTTAACATAGGAAGTGATCATCGATTAGGAAAATGTAAGATATGTGTTAATGCAAAACTAGAGAGACAAAAATTATTATGAAAAACAATATTTACAGTTGATATTCCTAATCTTCAGAAACATTCTAGTGAATTTAAATTACAACTTACAAATTGATTCCAAGTATTAGTGGATTTTGAACATGATTCAGATATGAATGAAATTAATATGAAAATAACTGATGTACTTTTAAAAACTGCAACAAAGATAGCTGGTAGAAAAAAGCAGTGAGTGACCAATAAAATTTCTGCTGAGACTAAAGAATTTATGAAGAAAAGAAGGAATATGGAGATATACTAAAATGATGCATTAAAAAGGATTGAATAGCTTGAATTTTGTAAAATGGTGCAGAAAAGAGTTGAAAATGATATAAGAAAGTATAACTGTGAACTAGCAAGAAAAGCTGTAGAAGAGAATAAAAATCTCAAGAGTGTAAAACAATATTTTGGTATTGGTAGGAAACTTATATCTGCAATAAGAAAAAAAGATGGAATTATTACTAAAATGAAAGATAATATCATGAAATGGATAGAAGACTTTTATCAAGAATTCTATAGTAATAAAGAACAAGTACCTCCTATATATATATATATTGTAACGGGATGGGGGTATCGAGATATCGAAAGAAATTGAAATGAATCTGGGGGATAGAAAAATCATCATCAACCCCAAGTAAATACAAAATCAATAATTTTACAAAAGTATGTGATATTTAAAAATATAAGAGTATGAGATTAAAGAATCTCTGAACATTGAGTAATCAGAAGCTAACCCAAAATCCACCAGCATTGTAATTTTTTAAAAAAAAAAAAAAAGTACAAGTAAATACTTGAGAGAAATAACCATCCATCATGAATGATCCACAATATAATACATCAGTACAGTAAATCAACAGTCAACCTTGCGACTAGATTGGAAATGGGTCTTCTTTATACCAGGCTAACTATTGAGCCTTTGCCAGCTTGGGCAATTATATAACATAACTTGGATGCACCAGTTTAGTGCCCATCCATTAAAATTCACAATAATCAGAAATCAAAACAATAATGCTGGGACATTTAAAACATGCTGATCATCATCAATGCTCTGGCCACTTGTACTGGTCAACTATAAACTTAAATTTTTAATAAGATAAAGTAAAATAAAAATAATAGTGTGTGGGCTTTAAAGAGTATCCTCTTTTGTGCCAACCAGGATAATGATTGATCATCACTGGATGCCCAAAGCACTAAACACATCCCCATTTATCCGTGTCCGAAATCTAGCTCAGAGAACATGGGCTCTATTACTGTATGTGAACAAGAGATGATGGAATACAATTTTTAACAATTAAATACATTTATTAATAACAAAAAAAATGGTATTTAAGGTCTTATGAGGGTTCTGATTTTGAAAATTATACATTGAGTTACATGATTAATAAATTAGGTTTATTCAAACCCATTCAGCATACAGGCATGTGGCTTGATACAAAATTAACATGTTTGAATTAACATTTAATTTAGAAAAATGATCAAAATTTTACACATAAGTGTCTATCTGACACACATTTTTATTTACAATACAATTGACATATATATGCACACATATGTGCGTGAATTTTCTGATTTTGAATATAATACAAAATTTCAAATGATCACATTGAGATTTAAATAATTACTATTCAACATTTAAATTGTTGCATTAATTTACAAAACGTATAATCAAATATATTCAAATTATTACTAAGGTTTACATATATATATATATATGTGCATGGATGCGCGAAAAATAAAAATAAATTGTCATTTAATAAAAAATAAATATATATTCAAAATTTTACATATATGAGTGAGCGTGTATATACGCACACTGACTTTTATCTATTTCAATTTGTTATAATAATATTATATTTTTTCATAATTAATTCATTTGGAAAACACATAAATTTCACACCTATACGTGTGTATAAACAAAATATAGATACAATTTAAAATTAGTTTCAATTTATAAGTTCTCAAAAGTATAGTCAATTTTGACAGGTATTTGTTGATTAATTATCAACGTTTTTAAATTAAATTATTGAATCATCGATTCTGTACTTTTTTTTTATAAATAATTTTTTTCAAAATAATGTCCAGAGAATTATTGTTCAAAAACGTCTATTTTGCCTTTAAAATGAAATGGTCAATGAATTATTCTTGACTCTTAATTGTAATTCCAGCAAAATTACTTTATATTCTTTTAAATATATAGATTTTTAATCGACTTAAAAATAATATTGTTCTATATATGTCTATTTTTATATGACTTATTTTAAAACAACTCACCAGCTATATATACATTTATCCATGCTTTTCTGCATATATCTGACACAGCATACGCGCATAATTAATTCTTCAGCAAGCTAGAAGATTTTTTTCTTGGTGAGTTTGGTTTTAGTGATTGTCATCATCAGGTAAAAGTATAATCCATGTATAATGTTGGTCCATTGTTGGCCTCCCATCTATGTAGAACTGTTCCAGGCAAGCAGCTGTCCATTCCATGTTTAAGGCTATGAATTATATAGCACAAAGAAGTGGGTCATTTTTGTAATATCCGCACTTACGACTGTGCCAAGGTTATAACTGCAAGTCATACTGTGCGGTCAGCAAATAACGTTATACAATTCCCACGCTGTTCTTTTCCAATGAAGCTCTCCAATGAATTGGTCTGCCACGAAGCTCTCCAAATGATTGGTCTGCAACGAAGCTCTCCAATGAATTGGTCTTCAACGAAGCTCAGCCACGGATGCTCTCCCACGAATGGTCTGCACCGACTGTTCTCCAATGAATGGTCTGCTAGCAGATGCTCTCCAAATGCATGGTCTGCAGCTTGCTACTGCGTGACTGCTCTCTACTGCTCTCTATATTACACTGCTTAGTTATTACCCAGTGTTCCTATCGCTCTCTGACAACTGCAACAATCAATCAATGTACTGACCAATAGAGTAACGTCTCTTATCCAGAAATATTTGTAATCAGCAAATATTTATAGGAATTGTCGATCGCCACCACGTCAATGCACTAATTAAATTCCTCAGCTATCAGAGCACGATCTAAAAACAGCCTTACTAATAAATTCTAGTTTTTCTGGAGTGCACAAAAATGTCTACCATTTTTACAAACACTACACTCCTCCCTCCACTCCAGAAAAACCCTTGTTGCTATTTCTTGGTGTTGTTTTTCTGTCGCTACTTTCCTGTTATTTCACTCAGAAATATGCAATTTAACAGCTGCTGAAACTTTTTTTCCAATTACGTTAGCTTCCGATGTTAATTGCACAAATGTTTTATTTCCAAACTTTCACCGATGTTAACGTTACTAATTAGGATTGTCATTTTTACCCGGTTTCTTCGTCTACGGCTAAACTTATAGTTCAACGTATTCGCTACTCCCAGGTTCCAAATGCGACTGCGCCATTGTAATATCCTCACTTACGACTGTGCCAAGGTTATAACTGCAAGTCATACTGTGCAGTCAGCAAATAACATTATACAATTCCCACACTGTTCTTTTCCAACGAAGCTCTCCAATGAATTGGTCTGCCATGATGCTCTCCAAATGAATTGGTCTGCAACGAAGCTCTCCAATGAATTGGTCTGCAACGAAGCTCAGCCACGGATGCTCTCCCACAAATGGTCTGCACCGACTGCTCTCCAATGAATGGTCTGCTAGCGGATGCTCTCCAAAAGCATGGTCTGCAACTTGCTACTGCGTGACTGCTCTCTACTGCTCTCTATATTATACTGCTTAGTTATTACCCAATGTTCCTATCACTCTCTGACAACTGCAACAATCAATCAATGCACTGACCAATAGAGTAATGTCTCTTATCCAGAAATATTTGTAATCAGCAAATATTTCTAGGAATTGTCGATCGCCATCACGTCAATGCACTAATTAAATTCCTCAGCTATCAGAGCACGATCTAAAAACAGCCTTACGAATAAATTCTAGTTTTTCTGGAGTGCACAAAAATGTCTACCATTTTTACAAACACTACAATTTTCTTAATGTGAAATTCAAACTCCTACCAGGAAAACAGTAGCGGTTCCTGAATTTACTGTTCTGCCTTCAGCCACATAACTTTATAGTAGTTATTTTGCCAACTCTCCAGTCAGCTAAAATCAACTGCTGCAAACTTCAACAAGCTGCAACAAAATATTATAACCAACTCTGCAGCTGACCTGTTCTCATCAAAAATCACTCTCCAAACTGGAGATAACTTGTTATCAGCCCTTTTATAGAATCATCTAAGGTGATAACAGCAGCTTGATTAAAAACAGAATTTTATTTTTTATCTCTCTAATCCTTTGGAATCTATATACATGTTTTTACTTAGGAGATTTCTAATAGATAAAAATTTTGTTTAATTGATTAAAAAAATTCCAAAAACAAGTATTGTGTTTTTACATTTCACAATCAGAATAATAATAATAACAATACAATATTTATATTTATTAAGACCTTTTTTAAAATATTAATTTCATAATGAAATTTTATTTTAAACCCAGAGTTATTTAACCCTTTACTTGTTATTATTTTATTTTAGAAAATATAAAAAAAAATATCTACAAAAATTTATTCTGTGTTTATTTCTACTTTTCCTTTATTTTACATATATATATATATTCACATACACTATATTAGTGTGTGTGATGTAACCCAACTAGTTACAATATATATATAACATCTTCTGAATTGCCCAGAATTTTAAATGAATAAGTGAGACATGCAATTAAATGTATGAAGAAAGAAAAGGCACCAGGTAATGATGGAATTATAATTGATATATAAAAAGAAGCAAGTGAAGAAATAGAAAAAAAATTAGCAAAGTTATATACCAAATGTCTAAATGATAAAGATGTACCAGATGATTGAAAGAATGCAGTATTAATATTAATATTTAAAAAAGGTGATAAAGAAGGTATTAGAAATTACAGATCTATCAGCCTTTTGTCAGTTTTATACAAAAATTTTAACAAGATAATTACAACTCATCTACAGAGAACATTGGATTTCCACCAACCAAGAGAACAAGCTGGATTTAAAAGTGGTTTTAGTACAGTAGATAATATCCAGGTATTGAGAGAAGTTATAGAAAGAACAAATGAATAATGAGTTGCCATTATGCTTTGGATTTGTAGATTATGAAAAGGCATTTGATTCTATAAACATTTCTTCAGTGATTAAAGTATTGGATCATCAAGGTATAGATCCAGGATATTGTCATATTTTAAATAATATTTATAAAAATGCAACAGCAACAATTAGATTATATAATGATACTGGGAAAGTCAACATTGAAAATGATGTAAGACAGGGCGACTCCATATCTCCAAAACTTTTTACAGCAGTGCTGCAAGAAGGATTTTGTGGATTAAAATGAGAATCTAAAGAAGTGAAAGTAAATGGAGATTTTTTAAGTTATTTAGATTTTGCAGATGATGTAGTTGTTTTTGCAAATAATGCTTTAGAACTGCAGGAAATGTTGCAGGAATTATCAGATGAAAGTAGGAAAGTAGGACTAAAGATAAATGTTAACAAACTAATGTTTAGTGGATTTTCTCAAAATATGAAAATAAAGATTGATTATGATGAATTAGAAGTTAACAGTTACAAATACCTTGGTCAGATTATTAATACAGATGGAAACATAATGGATAAAATTAATCATAGAATTAAAGTTGGTTGGAGTGCTTTTGGTAGAAATAACTTGATACTAAAAGGAAATATGCCTATGTGTTTGAAAAGGAAGGTTTTTAATAAATGTGTTTTACCAGTTTTTACTTATGGATCTGAGACTTGGACACTTAATAGAAGAGCAATTCAGAGACTTTAGATCACTCAAAGAAGTATGGAGAGATGCATGTTGGGAGTAACAGGAAGAGATCGAAAACACAATATATGGGTAAGAGAAAAAACAGGTGTTACTGACCTCATTGAAAATATTAAAAGACTGAAGTGGAATTGGGCTGGACATATTGCTATAAGAGATGATAATAGAGGGATACAATTGAAACCTTAAACTGTATTCCAAGAGATTGTAAAAGACCCAGAAAGAGACCACATGTGAGATGGATGGAGGAAATAAGAAAGTGTGCAGGAGTGATGTGGAGAAGAGAAGCTAAAGATCGGAGTAGATGGATTGAACTTGGAGAGCCTTTCATCCTGCAGTGGATTGATAATGGTTGATGATGATGATGATGAATAGCTTATATTTTGTTGACAATGCTTTGTTTATAATACAATATGTATTGTTTATTGTCCTGATTCTGTAGATTTATAATATTTATTCAACATACACACATGTATAGTACAACACATATGAAAATTTAAAAATAAAATTAGTTATGAGTAAAAAATTGAGAGAGTAGATTATATTTACATATTTGCATTCATTCATTCAATTTTCCTCAAAAAACAAACAAACAAACAAACATGGTGCTGTATCTTTAATTTTTATTAAAATGGATAGCAAAGGGTTAACAGTTGACTTTATGCAGATGTATCACATCAATGCAATTTTATTACAATTAAATATTTGTTCTGGATGATATCCTTTTTCTTCAATACATCAAAGCTTCTTATCATTTTGATAATTTTTAAGTTTTTATCAGACTTGGTATTTGTATTGCCATCCTATATTTGCAGTGAATGACTTGGAATTACCCATTTTAGATCCTTGGGTAAACTCTTAATACAGACTAAAAGCTTTCTGATATCATAGAGGATCATCTTCAGAAATGTTTTCCTGGTTTATATGTTCTAATCATAAATTCAATACATTTTCAGTTTGTTTTTTTTACTTAACAAAAAATTATTTGTCACATGATTAAAACCATCCACTCCAGTTGGAAAATATTCTTAAAAGCAAGTCACGAAAAAAATAATGTTCTTAATTAATAATAATAATTATTAAATGATAAGTTTTTAGATTCTAGCCTTTTTTTAAACAATGTGTGAATTGTAAAAACAAGCTTATTTATACCTTAAAGGCTAATCACAAAGACCAAAATATAAAAGCAGCATACAGAAACAGCCAATAAGGAATCAATTAAGAAGATAAATGTGAAGCTGACTTGGAATTCTGCTATCTGTAAATAATAAATACAGCCTAGTGAACCTAGGACATATTCCAAATCATCCAGACTTTATTATTTTAATAAGACTTCAGACTAATTACGTAACATCATTATTCTATGAAAATAATTATTAATACATATTTATTAATATGTTAATGCCTGACTTCACTGTTTGTAACAAATTACTTTCGCAATTAAATATATTATTAATTTAAAAAAATAATACTTGTTTATATTTAGTTTTTTTACATAGCAGAAATCTAAATTCCATTGATGGAAGTCTCCAGTGGAGATGTATTTAAATCTTATCGCCATAAATTTATTTTCCAAACAGTCAACTCTTAGATGAATGCTGGCTTTGGGTTGGTGTTTTAGATCTAGTGTCTGAAGCTAACCTAGTGCCTCTCTGAGGAGTGCCAAAAGCATGAAACCATTGGTCAGGGGACGGGGGGGGCGGTAGATAGTTATTTTAAATGCTTTCTCTTGCTAAGCATTTATCTCAATGCTTGGTGAGCAATTAGCAAAGCTCTTTGTTTATTTTCTACAAGCTTAAAAAAGAAGTGGTGTCATGTGATATGTGACTCTACTTTTTAATTTTTTTATAGTAATTTTTATTTTATTTTTTTAAAAACTCTCAATTGCAGATTTAATAAATTAGATTCTTATTGCATAAACTATATTTAATATTGAACATTCAAATACAATTAATTTAAGAATATATTACCAAAAGTTTTTTGATAAAATTTTCACTAGGATGGGTCACAAATGATACAGCAAATAAATAACGTTCAATTAAAGTAACTTGATGTTCATCTGTGAGGTCTAAATAATCCAAAGCTGTGTTTTCAGATGCAGAAGTTTGAGAAGCTGCCAAGAGATCAAATATTTGAGGTCTAAAAAAATATAAAAATATATATATATATATAAAAAATACAAGCATTAAAAATTCATATAAAGTTTTATTCCAATCATCCAAATAATTTCAGTCACTTAATTTTCTTTAATTTTTTACTCATTCTCATTACTTCTCTGAAATTATGTTTCTTATTAGTTTTGCTGTTCTCAAAGTTAATAATTAAGTGGTTTAAACATTCTATTATATGATAAGTTGAAATTGTATACGCTTTCTGGATTTCTTGTTATTCAGTATATTAGTAGATATCACATCCTAATAACTAAGAATGAATTGTATAATTGAAGAAGTAATTTAGTTCAATACTATAGTATACATCCAAAAGAACAACATCATCAAATAAGTGATGCAATTCATTAGTTACCATAATCTTAGAAGTTCTATTATTTAATTGGATAATACATGAGTTCCTGGATAATTTATTAAAGAAAGTTGACAGTTGGGTTATGAAATAAATTTTTAAAAATCACATCCTTATACAATGAGATAAAAAACTAATTATCACTTTGTGTGTTTTAATCTCATCTGATACTAATGTAAGATAAATCTAATGCATAAATGTCACCTGATACTAATTAAAAATAATTTCTTCACCTTGAGTTCATCTAATATTAATATAAAATCATCTATTACATCAATATCAGTTGATGATATTATAAAATAATCCTTCTAATCAATCTCATCTAATACTAATGTAATACAAGATTATCTATCACATTACTATCACCTGATACTAATTAAAGACAATCCATCACATCAATCTAATTCATCCAATCAATCTCATGATATTAATAAAAAATAATCCACTACATTAACTCATAGTTTACTAATATAAAATAATCATCATATCAAACTCATCTGAAATATACAATATTAATTCATCATACCAATCTCACCTAATTACAAGGGTAAAATAATTCCATCACATCAATATAATCTGATATCAAGATAAAATAATTCACCATCAGCTGATACTAATGTAAAATAATCAATCTCAACTAATACTAATATAACGTAATCCATTTCATCAATCCCATGGGTTACCAATGTAAGATAATCCATCACAACAATCTTACTTGATACTTATATATGATTAATTTATAATATCAATCTCATCTGATACTCTTGCCTGATACTAATATAAGATAATCTCATCTGATACTAATTTATAAAATAATACAACCTATCAATTTCACATGACACAAATGTAAGATAATCCATTACATTAATCTTATGAATAAAACAATAATCATACCAACTTTACCCAATATGAGTAATAAGATAATCCATTATATCCTATCTCATATTACTTTTTGGGAAAATATCATGTTTATTATTCTTTTTTTATATAGAGAAAAAGTTATCCCCATACAAAAATTGTTTTGCACAAAAATATTTGATAACATTTATGTAAAGTCTTTTCAAAGAGTTCTACAAAACTGATCCATGATCTAAAATTGGTTAAGAAAACATATCAATATCCAAAAATCAATTCTATGATTTTATGACTTCAGGAAATGTTTTGAATATTATTAGTAAATACTTTATTGCTATCAAACATTTCTTCCAAAGTTAAATAGTGTTTTTGAATTTATAATTGTATGTAGCAGCATTTTTGAAAATATTATAACACAACTTTATAAACTGTTGATTATCACATTATTACTTTTTACATTACCCATAAAACTTGATATAATTTTGTACTTTTTATGATCAACAAAGTTTATAATTGTTTTATACAATTTTCTTTTAAAATAAATTTTATTAAGTATATATATAACAGTTATTCAATAAACAAACAAAAGAAATAATTATACCATTATTGAAGTAAAAAGTCCTACAGGATGTTTTATACAATTTTATGTCATCAACAAAGCATGAAATATTACTTTTCTAAAAGTATTGATTCAGATTAAAACAATATAATAAAAACATCGATGGCTGAAATTAGTGTTCTGGAGAATTACTTAATTATTACAATACCCATAAGACTTTTTATAATTGTCATAAACAAAGTGCAATCTAGTTTGTAGTGAGCATGCTCTAAAGCAAAATGCAAATTTGTTAATAATTCATTTACAGAAAAAGTGAGAATGAATATTTATTTCACAGATTTTTTTGATTGCTGCAATTAATATTACTAATGCAGTATCAAATAACCCAGGAATCGTTAAAAAAAATTATTAATCCACAAACCATAAGAAAGAGCATAACTTTGTATATTTTATAAAATGTTAATGTGATGCTAAAGGCAGTGTTAAAATCTGTTTAAAAGTTACAAACCAAACAAGGGTAAAATCACATAATGTGTATATGTATCAATAAGTTAAGCCTTGTGTTCTAGTGATGATTTGGATTTGAATTTAAGTGAAATTTGGAAAAAAATATTTTTAAACAGCTGAATATTCCTAAGAAAGTGCAAGGATTTTCTTTGTGTGATTGTTTCATATCCATCACAGATAATTATCCAATTAATAGTTTTTAAATGAATACCTAGCTATTATTAGTCATAAAAATACAAAAAAACCCTACTATCTACCAGTTAATTAGCTTGATGGATGTCTTCTGTTTTTCTATATATTAAAATGCTAGAATATATTGTGTTAGTGGATTGTAAGCAATAAAAAATGCATATGGTTTTATTGCTCAGAAGTTCATAAAGAAGTCTGAGTGCCAGAACTGATCCCCAGGACTCCCAACACCAACATTTGATATTGTGGAAGAATTTTTACAATTGATTCCTATGAAGGACATTGGCACTGGAGAAGATATTTTGTGGGGCATTATAAAATCTATTTCTGAAATAAATCTCGATTTATTAAAGCTTATTGGAACAATCACAGATAGAGCACCAGAAAAAGCGGTTTATTTCATTACTTGAAGAACACATTGGTATTGATCACAAACTAATCAAACTTCACTACATTATTCATCAGGATGCATTACGTGCAAAGTCATTGAATTTTAAGGATATCTTGGCAGTGGTCATAAAAACCATGAATTTTCAATTTTCAACAGAACTAAATCACCATCAGTTTCAAGAATATCTAAAACAAATTGAAGCAGAATATGGCGATCGTATATATTTTTCAAATGTTTGATGGCTTAGCTGAGGAAAAATTCTGGAACAAGTATATGCATTGAGAGAAGAGATTGCTTGTTTTTAGAGAGTGAAGACCACGATAATTCTTGCTTTCAGAATCCATAGTGGATTGTCAAGTTAGCATTTATGGTAGATATCATGACCCATATGAACAATTTAAATATTGGGTTTCAAGGAAGAAACAAGCTTATATTCAAAATGTGTGGTCAAATTACTGTTTATTAAAGAAAATTTTGACTGTGGGAACAACAAATTCAGACAAACAACTACTTTCATTTTCCAAATATACAAAAACACAAGAAACATATAATACCAGACATTTTGTGAGCACTATTCAGGATTTGAGAAGCAAGGTTTCCTCCCATTTTGTGGACTTCCAGCAATATAGAAACCAATTTATATTATTTGGTTCTTCTTATAAAGTTGATATGGAACAAGTGGCAGAAAAATATAAGGCTGAGTTAATTGACTTACAACATGATGAATTTTTAAAACAAAACTTTATCTTCAAATTCCACTGCTAACTTTCTACAAGAAATATATATTGCCCAGTGGAAAATATAAAAACGTTTTGAATAATTCAAAAATGATGATCTCATTATTTGCAAGTACATATGCTTGTGAACAACTTTTTTCCAAAAATGAAATATTCTAAAAGTCATTTAAGAACAAAGTTGAGTGATGACCACTTGAATGATGTTTTGTGTCTGGCATCAACAAACATTTCTCCTGATCTGGAGAAGTTAGAAAACAATATGCAGAAACAAGTGTCACATTAATTCATTTGCTATTTCTAATTGAATTTTGTTTATAGTAAGGAATTTACATGTGTGTGTGTGTGTGTGTGTGTTTGCAGTAAGTGTTTTACTGTTATTCCTACAATAAAATAAGTAACCTTGTTTAAGTAAATTACATTGATTTCCTTGTTTCCTTTAAATATCCAGATCAAAACAACATTCTGAACAAAGCAGTCTAAGATCGAGATGATTTATTTGTAGTACATTTGATGTCATGGCCCTACTTTAAGACATTTCATATCAGTTTGGTTCTCTCTCTCCAAAAAATGCCCAACCTCTGGTTATAGATAATATACTTATATTTGAATATTACATATTCAGCCTGTGTTTATCCCTTCCATCTTCTGAGTATTTAAATGGATATATTAAGATCCTACATGTGAGGGGTCAGAGTGACTAAAAATCAACATGGCATTGACAATAATTTTGGTATCAACAGTAGCTTTGAGTATTCCATCATCGGATTTTCAATGATATGGATGGCTGAAGAATTGGAAGGTGGGGAAGATTGAAGCTTGTCTATTAAAGTTTGAAGATTTGCTATCTTAATATAAACTGAGCACTGATTGTATATATGTGTGGGAGATTATGATCTGGATCAACTGATGAGTGCTGGTTCAGCACAAAATACTTATATTCGAGATCATTTGTTATTTTCACATATATGTGGTCATGTGTATCAGTTGTTTAAGATGGAGTGCATAGCTGTGCAGAGCTTGAAAGTCTGAGTTCAAGTTCCTTCTAAATATATATATATACAGTAAGAAAAAATAGATCTGGGAAATTTTTCACCAGTCACCTATCTTCATTAATCACTTTACATTGCCATCAAATAAAATACAATTTATTTATTTAGAGGAGTGAGGGACAGATATTAATCAGTAGACTATATATATGTATACAGTGATTAATGCATTAGCCTTTGAACTTACCAGGTCACGACAAAATTCGAATTTTTGTTTCAAATCTTTCTCACCAGAGTATTTCTTGTTGAATTACTGTCCATTGTAGTTTTTGCACATGCAAAAGATAAAATTTGCAAAGCAATCGCTATTATAAGTGAAAACTACAACGGATAGTAATTATGAATGAACTTATTAATTATGAACCCATTAATTATGAATGAACTTATTAAACTACAATGGACAGTAATTATGAATGAACTTATTACGGAATATGGGTAAAATGTTGACTGCGTAATATCCGTGTCGTTTATTTTGTTATTATTTTAATAAATCATTTATCAGATATTTTTATAATATAATTATTTATTATTAATTATTTTTTGTAACATAATTTTATGCCGCCATGTATTTGATATTTCACAACAAATTTTTAAATAATTCGACCAGAGTGGTCAAAAAAATTTGAATTTGTCGTGACCTGGTAAGTTAATGTTAACCCATTTCCCCCCCCAAAAAAATGACATCTATAATTTTTCAATCGAACACAAATTTGACAGTAATTTTCTTTGATTTTAAAAACACTTGATTTATTACAAGTTGACTTTCTATAATGCTTCACATTTTGGGTATTATTTAAGTTTGATTACTTTATTTTAAACAAAAATAAATACATTAAAAATCATAGACACTAAAATTTATTATCAATTCATTTATGTAAACTTGTCGTGTTTAGACTTTGTAGAGGTCCTTAGTGTCGCATTTTGCGCTCATAGTCTTAAGGTTATAGCCGTAATATATATTACTTATGTAATGAGTAAGCGCTTTACAAACTATTAATTACAACTTTAAATTGTTTTTAAAGATTTCTAATTATAAGAACTTAATACTGACTGTAAATCGAAATATTTCACATGTGTTAGTTTGTATAGAAATTGTGGACTTAATCAATGAAGTAGTTAACTCGTCAATAGAAAAGAAGTTTTGATTTCATAATAAAAATTAAATTATAATTTTTTTTAGAAATCTTGCCACCCTCAGGCTTATTCAGTATTCACTGTCTATTCACAGTATTTGAAAAGTAATTTCTACATATAAATACAGCATTGTATTTCCACAAAAAGATAAATATAGTTGACATAATAAAGATGAACAGGCAAAACTCTCCATACAGTAGTGCGACCCTGTGCCAACCAGAGTAATCAATGGATGCCAGAAGGCTTGTGCATAAAATCCCTATCTAGTGCCTATTCATCCAATATCCCCAGACTAGTTTCTGGCTTGTGGCCTTCGTCAGTGAGGAGCCTTGGATCTGAAAGCACTGCACCTAGATCTTAAGTAGGCATTACTCATCCAATATCCCCAGACTAGTTTCTGGCTTGTGGCCTTTGTCAGTGAGGAACCTTGGTTCTGAAAGCACTGCACACGTGGCCTTCATCAGTGAAGAACCTTGGATCTGAAAGCACTGCATCTAGATCTTGAGTAGGCACTAGGTAGGAATTTTATGCACAGGCCTTTTGGCATCCATTGATTACTCTGGTTGGCACAGGGTAGCACTACTGTATGGAGACTTTTGCCTGTTTAATAACAGTTATGTGCTAGCATAAGAGATAGTGATCATGTGATGTTTAGTGGGTTGACATCAATCCTGCCTAATAGGATAGTGGTGGCTATGGTTGTTAAAGAGCCAAAGACACCAAAATGTATGGGTACTGAACTGAGTTCAGACCCATATGACTACATAAGCTATTGAACTTAGATTAAAAATATTATTGTGTTTTCAAATTTCATTCTCACAGTTTTATAGTTAAGTAGAGATAAAAGATGGCTGTTGAAGAGTTGCATTAGATCCTAAGATCTAGGTACAGTGCTCTCAGATCCAGGGCTCCTCACTGATGAAGGCCACAAGCCAGAAACTAGTCTGGGGATATTGGATGAGTAGGCACTAGATAGGGATTTTTTTTAGAGATCCTAAGATATAGGTGCAGTGCTCTTAGATCCAAGACTCCTCACTGACGAAGGCCACAAGCCAGAAACTAGTCTGGGGATACTGGATGAATAGGCACTAGATAGGGATTTTATGCACAAGCCTTCTGGCATCCATTGATTACTCTGATTGGCACAGGATGGCACTACTGTATGGAGAGTTTTGCCTGTTTAATAACAATTATGTGCTAGCATAAGAAATGGTGATCATGTGATCTTTAGTGGTTTAACATAATAAAGATGCCATTTAATTGTTCAAAATTTTATTTATTACATTTGAGAAAATACGAATATCATAGTAAAATGATAATTCACCTGCCAACCTAGTATATAACCTGGATTCAAATCAAACCAAGGAATTAAAAAAACAAAATTTTAATAGGCTTAGGATTTTGTTCTTTAAATAATCCGGCTGACCATCTAGTATTAATCAGTAAAAGGGTATCTAAATATTCATATTTAGATGACAAACAAAGGATAAAAGAACTGTTCAAATTTCAACCTGAAGATGGACTGCTTTTCATCTGAAAAGAACCATGGTTTGTTCTTCAAAGGGCTCCTTAAAGACCTTTATTTTTTAAAGAGATGGAAACTGTAAAATATGGTAAAAAAAAATTTGAAAATTTTTTCTAGTGGGCATGTATATATATATAATGGTTAATGAAAGTATACTTACAAAATATCTTTATTTTGTTTATCCTTAACAATATAGTGTAAGTCCTCCTGACTGGCTTGCTGGAAATGAGGTAGAAGTTGAATGTATGATTCCGATGAGTCAAGAGTGGCTAAATTTTCTATTTTTAGTTGTTCTTTATATTCAACAATAAGTTCTTTGATCTAAGTGCACAATAAAAATATAATATCTATATACTTTAATAAAAAGAGAGATTATAAATGGATGAATAAAAAATGTATTCAGACTTTTAATTAATACATGTGTTTTTATTATTATTCATTTAAAAATATCTTAGCAACACTATAGGTGACATACACATAAATAAAATTCTAAATTTAATGGAGAAATAAAGGAATTTTAAAATAGTAATAATAATAATATATTACTAAATAATCAAATCTATATAACTCTCAATGATAAAACACTCACCCCCCTCCCACCCATCATTCCATATTGCTCAGTTTCTCAAGTCTCTACTTAAAATTTCTTTTGTTTATCTGCTACACTAAACTTAATCAAAGCAATTGAAAATCAATTAACCAAGATAACAATACCAAAGCTAAATATGAACACCTCATGTATCACTTACATGAATGATGTCATTATTTTGTTAACCAATAGAAACCAAATACCAAAATTACCACATAATATACTAACCAATTCAAACATTAGGACACCGTATAAAAGAAATACTCAAACCAGCATTTTCTAGGTTTTTCATTTCATCTCAGCCAATCAGAATACACATGCAAATAGAGATCCACAAAGAGAATATATACTCAGTCATTATCAAAACCTAACTATTGCTATAATGAAAATGTCATTATTTAACATAATAGCACTTACTATTAATTTAAACAAAAACTTTTATCAAGCTGAGAATACATTTTGTGCAAAAAGTGGCTTCAGAATAGGAAAACAGTGGCAATCTCAACTAAAAAATTCCACTGTCCCTTGATACAAAATAGACCTGGGTTGCATATTTTACATGTATTTAAAGTACAAAATACTCACAATACAATCTCCACATATGAGAATTTTTCAAATCTTGTACATGCATTTAAAATCACACCAATTGACTATCAATCTACCCATAATAGTTGTTTGAAGTCTCTGATTAAGCCCCTACTCAATATTCAAAGACTATAGTTCTGTACACCCTTCCTCTAAATAAATACACCCTAATGGAAGATCTGCTCACTTTTTCATCCATCCATAACTTCCAAAGAAGATACCAAATTACACATCAATAACAAACAACTCTGCCAAAGTGTAGTCCTGGTCCCTAAAACCAAAGTATTTCAACCTCCTACTGAAATTAACCTTGGAAACCCTGTCTAGCCTACATTTATTTTTAAGTTTAAAAGAAATCCTTGAAATACTAAAGATTCATCTCTGCTAAGTCATAAGAAAGCAGAAATAGAACATCATATATTTCATACCTGTACTAAGCAAGACAATGTCCAATCTAATCTCAATAGTATCAAAAAACAATAACTTCAATATCAATCATCTCTAGAATCATTTGAAAGTTCTTCACTAGCATATGAGCTAGAACATTAAACATAAGTACATTTTCATTTACAATAATAAGCCCAAAAGATACCATCATTCATCAACAAGCTAAAAATGTTACAACAAAGAGAAAGAAAAATAATAAGATGTAAACACTTACATCAATACCTAGGCACAGATGTGACTAAGTTTGAGCCAGAAATATGAAATAGCAATCTCCACAAACACAATACAAGAAAAGAAAAAACTTTAGTTTTTTATTTCCTCTTAAATGCCTGATATGATGATATTGGTAAACAACAAACTCTGTAGCCCACCTATAGGCTCTCTTAATTACTACAATATGACTTGTATTAACCTTTTTTTATCACCTAGCTTTTTCTTTTGTTGACCACTAGTGGTTCAAATAGAAAGCTGCAGCCTTTCCTCATAATCTAATAAAATCCTTTGAAAGATGATGATGATGATGATAATAATAATAGTAATAATAAATATTTCAATGGATACACAATAGATAATAATTAATAAATCAATAATAAAGCTCTTATGAAAAATAACACACAGTATTTATTTTGCTCTACAGTTTTTTAAAAAAAGCTTGACTATTCATGGATATTAGGTGGTTGTGTTATAATCAATATCCCAAGGTAACCCACCTTAATTGTTTTGGCTATCAAACTAAGAGTCTGAAATTCTATAGCACCCTAATGGTTTGAAATTAGCCTACATTATTATAGTTATATGGATCAGACATTAGGTCTGCATTATATATTTTAGTAAATTCAATTTTATGTTGCAATAAACATCTTTTATTCTTTGGCTAAAATGGTTTATCCAAAAAACAACTCATAATTTTCAGAGTTTTCATTCAGTATATATTTTTAAGAGTAATAACTCATTCAGTTTATTCTATAGACTTCATTAATTATTCACGGTTTCAATAGATGGCTCTGGAAACAGTAAATCTAGTAAATTACAGCTCCTACAGGCCTTTTTTAAATGTAAGCAGAAAATAATCATATGATATTTCTTGATATAGTTGTATAATAAAGCCAAAAAGGAAACACAAAACAATAAATAAATTAGAAAATCAAAAACAGAAATTAATCATAGAAAAAAAATTGATTTAATATTTTGAATTTTTATTACTATATATAGTAATTTAAAAATTTTGACTTACGGATTGGCATTCTGAACAAATTTTGGATTTTGCTTCAACATTCAGTGGATTTTGTTCATAGTGATTACCTGGTGGAAAAAAAACAATCTCTGTATAGATATAATTTTTATTATGCATATATATATATAATGAGCATGCCACTAGCTCTTAAAAAGTTTTTCAGAATATCCCTATCCTCAGACCGGTTTCTAGCTTTTGGCTTTCCTCAGTGAGGTGCTAAGATATTCAAGCCTTAGATTTATAATACCAGGTCAAGCCCAGCACTTTATCTAATGGTTAACTATTAAGTAGAAAATCTCTGAAATTTTCACACATCTATATGTCTTCAAATCCAGCTATCTAAATTAAATAGCTGTATGGACTAAACTAACTTCAGACACACCATATACTAATAACTTTAGCAATATAAAATTGCCAAAGTCTTAAGAGCAAAAACAATAATTAGAAGAAATCAAATTATATATCATGTAACTTAATTTAATAAGCTTGTATTACAAATGTTATATAATGACTATGCCAATAGCTCTTAAAAAGCTTTTCAAAGACTGTTTTCTAGATTTTGGTTTTCCTCAGTGAGGAAATCTATTAATATATTGTAGCGGTATATATAATTCAGAGCCTCACGTGGATGCGCCATATGTAACAGTACGCCCCCTCTCAATAAG